>LKNJ01002193.1:0-89845 GCA_002120245.1 Maccullochella peelii
TATATAAATGCCACATATTATATGGCATGTGTGGTTTATTCATTTAATAATTTTTATACCAGCTGGCCCTACTACTAACCACCCACCTCTACTGGTTTACAGTTCTACTTTATGCTCAAAAAGAGTATTGTGTGATCGGAAAGGAATTTAATGGCAGGGGGATGGTAGTGTCCATCTGTAAAGTCAGAGGGGGGTCTCTAATCTCTGTCTTTAACCCCCCACGCCACAGCAGAGATGGACAGAGGAAATGCTATAAAATGAGAAGAAGAGAGGGGGCTATTATACTCCAGCAGAGAGGCTGTTTTGATGGCTCAGTTTTTATGAGGGCTTAAGCATCAGGGTGGGTGTGTTTCTGGATTGGTGGGCAGAGAACAGAATGGTATTGACATAACTGTATGTGATTTTAACTCGGGCGTATGGAATATGGAACTTGCCTAAAATGTGCACTTGATTGTGCTCACTTTGCATTGCTTTTATTGTTTTGCATCATATACACTGAAGTGAGTTTTCACAGATTTGAATGGCATAACCTCATTATCATACCTCACATTCATTCCAGTTCTATGGTGTGCAATATGTGTGAAAGCTGTTGAGTTTCATTGTACATATATTCTCATGATAAGTACAGACACAATAATTCTCACTTCTCACAATCTTTGTAATGCCTGGGACATTTTATTGAACATAAGGGTTTTTCCACTCTATGCAATATCATGCAAGTAAATGAACATGTGTTAAACACTTGGTGTCCAGTTGTAGTTCCATATGCATTATACTTTACACTGTTTAGCATACATTTTCAGTTAATTAAAATGGTTGCTGCAATGTTTACTCTCCAGATTTAATTATGGAAAATGCAGGTGAAGAGGTGTAACTAGAATTTCTTGTGAAAATAAAATGCAACAACTCTCATTTTACAATAATGTTAAAGTGTCTTTTCCAAAAAATGTGAGACTTTTGCTGAACATTGACCACTGTGGCAAATAAATGGAATTCAGCCATCATTCATTTCATTATTTACACCTGTGCTTTTCCTTCAGTGTCATGTGAAAATGTAGCAACAAACATGTCTCCTGCTGAGGTACAGTGTGCTACTACTTCTACTACTTCTTTTTTTACTTTTATGATAAAAATTTCTATCTACAAAAAAGCTAAATAACAGTGTAGAGGTGCGTTTACAAGGTGATATTTTTGGCCACTGGAGTGTTTATGCAGTCTGTGTGTATTTGCCCCCAAAAAGAAAATGCACTGTACAGACATTAGCTGTACTAGCTAGCTGGCATCCTATGCACTGACCATGTGTATCTGTGTATGTGTTTGTGTGACACCTCAGACTGAGTTAACGCAGAACTCATCTCAAAGTAAATGTATCATAAAGCCTCTGCATAAGCGCACATTTTGCTGCGATTGAGTGCCTTTCACACTGCATGGAGTGAATATAAGTCTGTTTGCATCCACTCACACTATTGTATTGATTCATGCCCCCTGTAACTTGCTTGCTTTGTGCTCAGTTTGAACAACAGTAACATAAGTAGAGAAGTGTCATGTCAGCAACTGACTTGCTTTTAGAGCTTTTCCTTTCCTCAAAATGCAATGTTTTACTTTTGTGATAAAACTATTGAAATATTTATCGCTAACCTAAATTGTCGTGGAAAGGAACATTTGCAAGGCATTATTTGAGTAAAATTGACTGCTGTCTGTCTTTGCATTCTGTTTATTCGCAAATATAAAGTCTGTAAGAAAATATACAGTCTCTAGATCTAGCTAGCTAGCAGTGTGTGCACGAGTCGTGCAGAATGTGTCTGTGCTGTGTTTGTGCGACAACTCAGACTCTGGCTGATCTCAGAACAAACCAGGACCTCCTTTTCTTCTCATCTCTTCATGGAGTCATAAACTATGGGATAAGTGCACATTTTGTTGTTGAAACATTTCCAACTTTTGTGGACACTTCTTCACCTCAAATCACACCGCCAGAAGAGAATTTCATTGGGTTTGGTCCAGACTCACTTTTACATAATTTCCGTTTGAATTTACTGTTTATCAGACCACAGGCTTCTTCTTATTGTTTCGCACTTTAATATGATGCCATTGGCGCAAATGAGTACGTACTTCAGACCTCAGTTGAGTAAGTAAGTAAGTAAGGTCAAAGTGCTCCACAATAATAATAATAAGTAGGCGGCCCTTCAATGTGGCCCAGACCACCTCCGAATGTGGTCTGAGCAATCAGATCTCAGGTGTAAACAGGGCCTAAGCCACTGGTCATTCCAGACCAAGTAAGGCTGTAGCAGCAAAACCTGAGTGTAGTTGATGAGCCCCTCTTCTCCCCTACTCTGCTTACTGTCGCAGGACATTGAAGTGTGTTACCAGATATGTACATGTATTGATATTGATCTTCCATCTTAATCTTCCAGCATTGTAGAGATTATAGTAAATGGCAAAGTAACAATAAAGTAAATGGCAGATAATGGCTTTCAAATGATGTCTTTCAATGTTTAGCATTAGTGGGTATTTCTTATTTTATTTTGGGTTATTTGTTTATAGTTAGTTTTGGTAATCCCACTATGGAGTACCTTATTGCTCTCCGTTCTTATGCCTCCTGCTTCCCTACTCTGCTTGGCTGTGTTGGCTCAGTCTCTTGTCTCTGCCCCTTTCAGAAAGGAAGAAGCCAAGTGCAGTGGAAGTCATCAGAAAGAGGAGGTTCACCTGGGCCTAATCAGTCCCTCTCCCTCAGCTCCCACATGGTCCCCTTTATTTGTTTGGTTTGCTTGGGTTTTGGTTAGTTAGTCAGCACACAACATTCTTCACAGATTCTACTTATTTTTCACATAACCTTGATTTAATTATGTAACTAGTTTTCATTTTCACTTTTGTTTCAAACCATGTGGGTTCTCCCTCCTTTTTGTCTGAACCTTGAGCCAGTTAATGAAATAGTGAATTGAGCAAGGATTTGTTTTATTGCTTAGGAGTTTAACATTCAATTTTTAACAAAATCGTATGTGTCATTTCCCTCTTTCAAAAGTTATATAGCCACTATACTATATAGTCACTGACCACCAATAATTTCTTAGTTTTACAGTAATTCTATAACCCTTTGATGAACTTTTAATTATTATCTAGTAGCATGTGTTTGCCCTTTGGTACCACAGCAGTGTCAGAGCCTCATTAAACCATGGTCAGGTGCAGGGTCACAAAGCCAGGCCATGTTGAGCCATTCAGACCAACGGCAAACATGGGTTTATCATGGGCCACTGCACTGCAGACTGAAAGGGCTATTAACTGGATGGAATAACGTGTGACGTTTACCACCCTCAAACTACAGACCTCTGTGTCCGAGAGGTGTCGGTTAAGCTCCAGGGTTATTTTTGAGGCCATACGTACAAAGGGAAGGACAAACAAAATATTGCTAATTAACAATTGGGCAAAATTAGCATGTATTTTGAATTATAATGGGAAGTAAAAGCAGCAAAGAAATCCTTTTCCTCCAAACTGCAAACTATTGTGCATTTCTTTTGAGAAAAGCATTTAAAGGGTAAGACATTAAATTAATCCTGTGGTATCATTCAAACATCTGTGTGTATTCTGCTTTCTCTCAGGAGAAACAGAGATGGGGGCTTGAAGCACAACACAAAGGAGTTTCTTATTTCTTCCTCTCCCATGGCCTCAAGCAGGCCAGCTCCCCTGGACTCTGTGTGTGGGCGTACGTGTGTGTGTGTGTGCGTGCGTGTCTGCCTGTTTGTTGGGAATCTCACAGGACATCAGAGGGCACCAAGATACTCCATACAGTGATTAGCTGTGCTAGGCAAGTTCCACAGAGAGCTGCTCAGACACACTCAGTCCCACACACAACACACACACACATTTTTGTCAAGCTAACGAAGACAGGCAGACTGGCAGCCACTTGTCACCGGCTAAGCTGATGAGTGACAAGTGTGTATGTTTATGTGTATCTGTAGTGTGTATGAGAAAGGGTGGATATATACTGCATGTCTTTATCTACGTCTAGATATTTCCTTTCTGTGTGTGCATCTGACTGCATAGATAATAGCATGTATGCATGTGTGCGTGCGTGCGTGCGTGCGTGTGTGTGTGTGTGGACAACAGCAGGGGTCTGGTCGTGCTTGTTTAGAGACTAGCGTTGACTAAGCCAAAGCTTGAGCTCAGAGGATCTCAGTGTGGTGATGACTGATGCTGACAGACAGACTGAGGACATGGTGAAAGTGTCTGTATCACAGCCCAACATTTTCAACACAGGGCCGGTACAAGCCTTTTTGGTGCCCTAAGCAGGATTTTATTTGAGTAGCCCCCTCCCCCACTCCTCATATCAGTAACATGCTTTCAAAGCTTGGTGAATCCTTCTCTTGTTGCAGTAGTCATCAAAAACCTTGCTGCTGTATTTCAGCAGATGAGTAACATCAAAGGAATTCAAACTGCCAGTATTTGACATAAAATCAGTCTCTATGTTGACAACGCCTTACTCTCTTTGCAAGGCCCTCACAAATCCCTGCAAGACGATATTAAACTTAACAAGACACTTTCAGCTATTCCATGAATTAGGTCACATCACCAGCTACACACAGCCCATACACTACTTGGTCCACAGGAAGCTCTAGGCATTTAAAACACTACCACCAAGCCGTTGTACAGGCTCAGCTTCAACTTATTATTCACAATGACACAAGCTGACTTAAACTGTCTTGATACGCTTCACTTGTCAAATTGTATCATTGATTAGCTTCTTGTCATTTGCCCAATTCATTTTGGTGACCATTAGCTCTGAAAGGGGCTTTCGTGGTCTTTTTGAAGAAGTGCAGCTCTAAGGATAGCAATGTCTGTCATTCAGTTGGTCCACCATTTTGATCTAGACAGAAGTATTTCAACAGCTATTACATGGATGGTCATGAAAACATGCATGGTCTCCAGAAGATAAATCCTAATGATTTTGTTGATCCCCTGATTTTTCATGTAGCGCCACCAGAAGGTTAAACTCTTTAATTCTCCAGTGAAATGTCTTGAAATCTACCGGATGGATTAGCACAATGTTTTGTACAGACCTTCATGGTTCCCAGAGGATGTATTCCTATGACTTTGGTAATCCTTTAATGTTGCCACCAGCAGGTTGACATTTTTGGTCCAGAGTGAAATGTTTTGACAACTATTGGATGGGTTGCCATGAAATTTGGTACGGACATTCATGTCCCCCTCAGGAGGACCTGCAATAACATAGGCGAGATCACTATGTTTACATTGTCATTGTGAGCATGTTAGCATGCTGATATTAGCATTTAGCTCAAAGCACTGCTAGTACAGCCTAACAGAGCCGCCAACATGGCTGTAGTCTAGTTCATGCCTGCTATGAAGCCCTTTAAGACAGTTGTTGTTTATTTATACAAATAAATTAACCTGGATACATTTGTTGCTTTCTCTCATGGGCAGAATATTTACTATTTCAAATTTTGCCTAAAATGAATGACCTGTTTTTGATCCTAACCAATTGGAATATTGTGTCAATTCATATAATTCGTCTTAATAATGACAAAATTATTATATAATAATTACTATACTATAATTAAGTTCATTATGATGTGGACCTCCAGCACAACATGTCTATGCTTCTTAGCAAACTATTTACATTTTATTCTTTCCTGGATTCATTCTGATAGGACATCCACATTTCTGGCCCACCATTTCTCCCAACTTTTATTAAATAACACAAATGTTTCAAAAGTAGAAGCATTTCAATAACTCTGGAAGGTGGTGGAGTTTTTTTAGTATCACTTACTCCACATAAGCACACTGTATACTGCCTCAAACTCACATGCCAATTATGGAAATGCTTAGTTTAAAATCAATTAAACATTTTATACTGAAACACTTTATAATCAACACGAGATACCTCTATTACGAATGTCAATAATGTATAAAATAGTGTTTTTATCAGCAGTCCTTGTAAAACTTGTAAAACAATTAACGAAATATATATACTGTTTCACTCTGTTTTACTCCACAAAAATGTACTTAAATTGGAGGCGGCTGAGTATTTTCTTTCTCTCACCATTGGCTCTTGCCTACACAGATTATTATACACAGATTATATACTACAAGCTTATTTATTACAATTGATTATTTATTTCTATTTATTATTTATTATTTTAATCGCTATGTATTGCTCTGTTTGTATCCTGGGTTACATCTGCACAACATTACCTTCTTAGTAACATATAACCCTGTGATGCGACCCTCGCCTTGCACGTTATACTGCATTGCTTCCCCGGACCTAAGATGTACTGTTTGTAGTGTGCCAGCTCCGCCTAAGCAATTTGCATATTGAGATCTGATCACAGTGCTGGCAGAATTAACATAACGAGAATGCTTAATACCAGGTGTAAATGTATAGGCCTCATATGTCATTATCCAGATAACCACATCCACATCCAGATTCAGATTTTACATTAATATCAGGTGGAAATGGGGTATATTGGAAATGAAAAGAGTAGATTACAGTTCATTTCATCTCTTTTGCTACCCCTTTTCCAAAATCCAACAACTATTGGTTTACAATTGCCACTGTACTCGATTGTTCCAACAGAGGAGAATGTTGTCAAAAACTTTCCTGTTTAGATAAGCTGAATTAATGACTAAAAATATGTATTGATGGATACCAACAACAATTCTCAATTTAATTTTCAAGAAAAAGATTTACTGAAATTGTGCCAACGTGCTGTGGAAAATGTCCACCCCCCGTGTTTATGTAGCCACAGAAAGAGCCCAAATAAAGAGCAAATTTTCCTGCTTCCATCCCAGCTTCCTAATTCAGTCAGAGCTCCAGTTTTTCACTTTGTCTTGGCAAGGCACAGAAAACAGCACTGCCAGAGCCAGTCAGCCAATATGGTGTAACTGATTCAAGGCGGATTAGAGATTCCTGTGCTAAGCCTGAGAGAATCCCCTCAAATATTCACAGACGGACTGAATTAGTGAAAAAAACAATAGCATTTTTCAATGCATCTTATGTAAAATGTTTGCGTCCTGTGATATTTGCAGCCATTGTTGGTGGCTGGCTTTAAGTCTCAAGTACATGTGACATGATTATATTTCTCATTTCTTTATAATATTTGAACAAGAACATGATATAAAAATACACATCACTGGTTTCACAAAAAAAAAACCCACAACTGTTTTCCTCAAGCCTGAAGTTCTTTGTGTTCTTTAAGTTTCCTCCTGCTTTTCCTTCACTGTGACTTTAACTAATTCTTGGAAAAGCTTTTTGCTCAAATGAAGTGAAATTGCTCCTAGTTTACTATCTGTTGAGGCGTGCTCAGCACAGCATCCCATTTTTCTCAGGCTGGTCAGCTCTGAAAACAATATACAGTAGCTTATAATATAGCTATATAAAGGCTGAGTAAAGAAGAAATAGGCTATATTTGCACTACATCAATTATATATTCAATCCAGATAAGCCTTTCAGATATGAAAACAGTGAATTCCTGAAAACATGAGCTATGAGAAATACTCTGAAGGCTAAATACATCTGAGGAAACAGCCTTTTGTTATGATTATCTCAAACACATGCACGCATACAGATACAGAATATACAGATATTGAATATATCTCTAATAAACAGGGCCTACTGATGGAAGGGGGACAAAGCTTTGTTTGTGGGCCCTCTCGCCCTTGACTGAACTGTACACGCCCACAAGCACATGCTCTGGAAAAGGAAATGGATGCTTGTTTTGCAGAAATGTATTGTATTCCCCATCCTTGTTTTGCTCTAATTGAACACACATTGAACACATCTTCTTCCATTCCTAACTTTTGGTTTTTGGTCAGCACCAACACCACCAAAACCAAAAACATTTTTGCACTACTCTTCTGCAGTACACCATGCTTTATTCAACATTTTCTATCTTGCCTTCTGGTGAATAAAGCATGGTGTACTAGAGCAGAATTGTGTGACGTGTTTTGGTTTTGGTGGACTTGCATTAAAGCTCACACTGGTCTGCACCTTGCTGTGTGTGCCTAAAGTTAAATACAACAAACAACGAAGCTCTTCCACTTGTTGTCGAGGGGTAGCCATTTTGATTTCTAGTGTGCAGGTGTACAAAGCATCCTCATACACACACGGCCAGTGAAGTCCACGTCTGTCTGTGGCTGTTTTGAAGTATATCAGAGCTCTTAGACTGACTCGCCATCCAAGCTCATGGTATGGCTCTGTACCAGCAATCTGCGATATACCTCGGTCTGCTCATGCATTCAAATTTGTTGGCATCAATGGAACAGCTTAGTCATTGTAGATAGTTCTGTTGAGGTCAATGCTGCGTTCACATAATTTCTGATGGATGGCAGATATGAGAGTCATATATGTCAGAACCTTCAGAAAAATTTTAATTCCCACTTGAATATACAATTTAGATGTTGGCGTGGGTGCTGCAAGTCAGAAACTGATAATCATAATAACTCCAAAATGAGTAAGCAATGATACCTTGTGAGGTGTCCTGACGTATGAATATAATGGACGAAGCAAAAGCAAAAATTGCCAAAATGGAGACCCCTTTCTATTCATCCTTTTCAATAATAGAACACTTTGGAGTACATTATCATGATTATAGCATGACCATTTACCAAGGGACTCTGTCTTGTTCTGTCATTATAATTTTTTACACTTAAGTTGTAGTCAGTTTAACCCATGGTTAGGTTCTTTTCACCAGTGAGAGATACTGTAAGTAGTCATGTAGCATGAAGTATAATTATTGTTATTACCTGCAGTTTAAAGGCCAGTTCAGACCAAAGATTCGCGACAAGACGAAACCGTTTTAGAACATTGCAGGGAAAAGTTGCAGCGGTGCGATCTGGCCCGTCTCAGCTCGACTCAATGCTGGCTGATGGCGTCGCCTGCGACTCAGCTGGTCAAGTCGCCAGTGGCTGGTTTCAGAACGTCATCTCGACCCTCTCTTTTTTTATGTTTTCGCCATTTCATCAATACTAGAAATGCAACTGCAGCAAGTAACTCACTATCACTATCCTCATTCATATTTTAAGACACTACAAATTATATCCAGCTACAAAAAACGCCTGAAAATGATTTAGTAAAACTGTTGAGTGGAACTGTATGAAGTATCCTGATACTAGCCAATTGGAAACCACCATGGACATAAGTGTTTTTAGTTTATTTTAACATATTTGAAGTTTTGTTCAATTTTGCACATTCATACAGACATTTTAGTTTTTCTTTTCTTTCTTTCACAATCACTTCAGTGCTGTTATGATACCATTTTTTCCCTTGACTTGTGTTTTTAACCAAAACCAAATAAAATAAACATCTGAAAAGACACACATTGAACTGGAATGTCTTACAGAATCCACCATAAAAGTCGAGCATTCTTGGCTGCCATAATGGCAAAAATAATCCAAAAAATGCTGAAGGCACTGCTTTGAATCAGTGCTGTTTCAGTGTTTTAAGTATTTCTCAGAGGCAGAGCTGCTCATGAGGCAGAAGTAATATCAGTGATTGAGTCGAAGCACTTATTCAGAGTGCAAGTAAGCCAACTGGCAAGCTTGGATGGCAGAAATAGAACTCTAATCAAAATATAGATAACACATACAAATGGTATCCAAAATATTATTTTTCTTCTGTGATGTGTTAGTTTGCTAGTCAGTGCCAACATCATCACCAGGAAGAGGAAGATTCTAAGTGTTAGACAGTTTTACAGGAAGCTTTTTTCCAGTCCATTTTTCACACATATACCGCAACAGGCACATGATGGTCCACATGAGAGAAGATCCAGCTGATCCAGCATAAAGTAATGCAACGTCATTTCAGATATAGAACTGGGGGTAACAGTGGCTTGGTGAAATGGATGTCTACACCTTCTCCAGGCCAACAGTGGGAGTTAACAGTGTCAAGGGAAAAAATATAATGTGACAGGTTCTGTTTAAAGGTACCTTTTCATCACTTGGGGTGGATAAATGTTGTTTTAAAAAACAAAAATATGTGCACGACTTTATAGGTACATACAACTCAACTTCATATGTAACAAAATAATCTAAGCTCCACTCACTTGCTTTTGGAGAATTCTGCAACTGAAAACTGTGAATGAAAGCTGAATGAAGATTGTGAGATGCGGTTGAAAGCTCTAAAAGCAAGTCAATTATATTCTTACATGTAGCATACTATTCCCAAAGGTCAAGAAAGAACTTCCATGCTCAAATTCTACAAAACGTTTCTGTACAAATATTCTTTTATTCCCAGTGGAGTTCAATTAATAAATTCTGTGTCTCCACAGAATTTTAAGTGGTTACATTTTTTCCCTTGTGTCTTTGTTTGCCAATTTTCTGTGCTATTGCTTACAACCCAAATGCCCTTTAGGGTTTAATAAAGGTTTTGGCCTGATTCACAAATGAATGAAGACATTTGTTCAAAAAACTGAAAGAGAAATAAAGAAACCCTACTTCTGGTTCAGGAGCATGTGCACACCTCTGATTTGTTCATGAAATCCTTGTAAATATTGTGATTTAGGATTGTCCTTAAATTAAAAGAACATTCCAGTTTAAATGTCTTTAGCCTAGTCCTTTTTAAGAGCAGAAACCTCATAGCAGTGTGTAGGCTGTTACCAGTGGAACACTATTCTTGGTGTTGGGGTGTTCAGCCTATATAAATCCTGTCGCCAGTGCACTTAAGGCAGTATCAACATCAAACTACAAGAGTCATCTGAGGGCTGATGGGTGTATAGGGGGCCACAGGAGGACAGACAGTTCCTAAAGAGCTGAAATGGATAAGAGCAGTGGAACCATAACTGGAGAGGTTGTGCAGTCTCAAGTGGCACGACACAGTGAGCAAGATAACTCTACGCTCTAAGCCATCAACTCTACACATTAAGGATCAGGGTCGTAATTGTTGCAGCTATCAAAATCAAAATAATTTCTGTAATTTTCTGTGTTGTATGTCAACTGTCTTTTACACCATGAGGCATGGGACCATCTATCAGACAAATAATGTAATCTATAGGTATGATTTCAAGCAGGCAATTTTGGTTTGCACTGCTAGAATAAGAGACCTTTGAGTACAGCGGGAATTCCTTTATTATCAATACTGCACTTTTCCGGGCCTTTTTTTGTAGGAAAACTTTCTATATCCCGCTGAACTGATTTAAGAACAGAATGTTGCTCCTGAAATAAAACTAAACATAATGTTGTTTCAGATCAATAAAGTGTTCATTTCACCACAGTCTTGATGACATCTAGCAACCTCCAGACAGATAATAGATAATCACATGAAGTCTACACAAGCACATGGCTCCTCGAAAGTAAATTCTGAAGGAGAACACTGTCTGAGATTATCCAAAAAGCAACTTCAACATTTAATCTGTAAAGTAATCTGTTGACCAAATGGCATGTTCTTGTGCAGAAGAAATGGTACTGTAAGCATTCCGCCTCATGAAGGAGGCACATCATGTGTACTGTAATACAGACAACTCACATGAGAAACATAATCATACTCACTAGTAGTGTAAAGAGGCGACACCTGATAAACTTTATGGTCTGCTTGTTCATTATGTGTGTTACTGTCAAGCATTAGGCTGCAGGAAAATTGTGTTAAAGGCTGCACTTCCCTACAGATTTTAAGAAATTAAAGGTCAAAAAATGAAGCAGCAGAGACCCCGATATCCTGACTTGTAGTCCCTAATATGGGTCAAGCTGCAGTTCACTAGATAGACTGGGTCGTCCACTAATCCCAGGGTTGGTGGTTCAATCCCTGGCTCCTCCTGGCCTTATGTCGAGGTGTTCTTAGGCAAGACACGGAACTTTAAGGGGTTTAACCAACGCCTTGCACAGTAGCTCTCTGCCATCAGTGTGTAAGTGTGTGTGAATGGGTGAAGGAGAGGCAGAATTATAAAAAGCTTTGGATAAAACTGCTATATAAATGCATTCTATTCCTACATAACTTAAACTGATACTGTCTTTGTTTGACCAGTTCTTCCTCTCTCCACACCTCAGCCCAATTTATCAATACAAGTTTTCACTCTGTAAAACCAGCAACAAATACCATCCTCACTGTCAACATTTTGACTACAGCATGGATAACATCTGCAGTATTGCTGGCTTGTTCCTCACACTAAGATTAGCAGAACAGTTTACAGCCACAAATCCACCACATTAGTTTCTCTGTTACTGTCACTCTCATGAACGCGGAGAAACCTACACATAATAATTTTTTTTTTTTTTACTTACCTACCTCTATGTCTTTCTCAAAGATGGCTGGTTCAACTCCAACTTACTAACCAAACAACAAACTAAATATAGGTTAATGTCCACTTTTAGACGTGTTTCTTTGTGTTTCATACTGGCAAATCTAACTCCGAAAAAATTAGAAGAACACAATGGTTGCAAAAAAGATTATCTGCCTTAACACGTTTGAATTTTTGAAAAACGTATTTCTAATTACTAATTACTAAGTCCAACAAAACAGCACAGCAAAACAAAGATCAGGGGCCCCCAGGGCCACCAGAATAGAGAGGTATAGGAAAATGGTGGATGCAAAGCCCACTGCATGGTATTAAATCTTTTTAAATATATTTTCTGCTTTACAGAATACAGCAGTGCTCTGAAAAAGGGTTTTTTTCAGTGTTTTAAGTCAGTAAAAAAAAATCAAGATTCAGACAAGCAAGATTTATTCAGAAAGCAAAACGACATGTTAACCACAAGATGGACAGATTTTTGACAGGGGGAAAAAATGATGATGCTCATCAAGCAAACATGTCAGTCAAATCCAAGAATCCTATCTCCCTCTTAAGTTCACTGTCAATATAGCAGGAGAGCCTTGTGTCATTTGTGAGGAATCTGGGCAAAATTTGACTTTCAATTTTCAGTTGGACAATAGAAATGGATAAGTAAAAAGAAACATACTGTTCATGTTCTTGATAACATTATCTCAATAAAATTAAATTAGGCTCCTTTGGTTTCCCCAGAAGTGTTACTAGTTAGAAATTAAATTAATTTAACTATGAGTCGAGGGGGCATGAATTGTTTTTGGCTTCCAAGCGGGAATGTGACAGAAAAAGCAGCAGAACAAGTTGTAAACACAACGCTGGCATATTATCATTTTATGAAGTTATTATGGTGAATGCGTTGCAGTGCAACCAATTTCCACAAATAGCTAGGGCATTTACGACTGCTGTATTGTAGTAGTCAATAAGTACTCCCAAAAAGTAGTTGAGTAGAATAATCGCGGGAGATATATATATATATTTTCACCCAATAATAATGATCAATTGTTGTCAAAAAGGTCTATACAGCCAGTAAAGGGTTAACTAATTTAGTAGTCTCCGCCCAGGAACTACAGATGAAAATTAGCTTTTAGCTATATCTGGTACAATATATGTATTGTGCATTGTCCCTGTTAAATGAAGAAATAAATTAAATTAAATGTAGGCGGGACCGACCTGGCTCTGAGAGGCTGTTTACAAATGAGCCACGATCTGGTTGCGCTAAATCCCCAGCAAGCTTGTCTCAGCTGGAGATACTGTTTGACAACACAACTGCTTTCTTGCAGGGATAGCGGGAGTCTTTCCTTCTCTAAATACCTAAAATTCTGTTCATTTAACATGGCATAACGTAGAACAAATGTATGTTCAACAACAATCAAAGTTTTGTCCACCTTTGGTCGTTAGAAGGCCATCTCAAAAGCTCTGAATAGCCTACTATGATGCATTATGATTACATGCTCCAACAGCTTGAAATACAAGATCAACTTTGGATATAACTTGTGAAACTACTGTAGCAATCTCAGCAATGAACACAATGTCCACAGGTTGCATAAAGTTTCCAAATGTATTTTGTTTACTGAAATAAACATTATTAATAGTGACACATTACGCTTCTCCTCGCTAACGTTGCCGCTGCTAGCGCTAGCCATAAGCGAATGTAGTTTTAAATGGTTATGCATAGCGCTGGTACTGTTGTGGTACTTTAGGGTAGCCTTAATATATTTCAGCTGACGGTTTTATCTGCTCTGGTAAAGTATTTCCACACTGTTGATTGTAGTCGAGCACTGGGACGTACAGCCATGTTTCTTTCTGCCTCTTGCTCTTGCCGGATGTTTGGTGCTTTAGCGCCCCACACTGCACAGTGTTAAAGTCAAGCATGACAACTATGACTTGTCAACAACTAGGCCACTCACAGCGCCCCCAGTGGCATATCTGCTGTAGATGCATTGCCACTGCTTTATTACTGCACCGTGCTAAATCCACAGATGAGTGATTAGTCTACAACAATGCACAGTGTCAACTAGTGGTTTTGATCGTCGACTAGTCCACTATTCTGTGAAACCCCTACAATCAGCAGATATACACTCTCCGGCCACTTTATTAGGGACACCTTGTTAGTACCGGGTTGGACCCCCTTTTGCCTTCATAACTGCCTTAATTCTTCGTGGCATAGATTCAACAAGGTGCTGGAAACATTCCTCAGAGATTGCGGTCCATATTGACATGATAGCATCACGCAGTTGCTGCAGATTTGTTGGCTGCACATCCATGATGCCAATCTCCCATTCCACCACATCCCAAAGGTGCTCTATTGGATCGAGATCTGGTGACTGTGGAGGCCATTTGAGTACAGTGAACTCATCGTCATGTTCAAGAAACCAGTTTGAGATGATGTGAGCTTTGTGACATGGTGCGTTATCCTGCTGGAAGTAGCCATCAGAAGATGGGTAGACTGTGTCGTCATAAAGGGATGGACATGGTCAGCAACAATACTCAGGTAGGCTGTGGCGTTTAAACAATGCTCAATTGGTACTAAGGGGCCCAAAGTGTGCCAAGAAAATATCCCCCACACCATTACACCACCACCACCAGCCTGAACCGTTGATTTCAAGCTCTTTACATCCATGCTTTCATGTTGTTTACGCCAAATTCTGACCTTACCATCTGAATGTCGCAGCAGAAATCGAGACTCATGAGACCAGGCAACATTTTTCCAATCTCCTGAAGCCGGGATAAATCACACACAGAACTTCAAATGCGATTTTGTGGGGGTTTATTTATTGTCCCTTCTGTTATCAATTATAGGGAAATAAACTGGTATCTTTCAGAGCAAATAAAAAAAGAAACCATGTACTATTCCATCACAAATACGGCACAATACGGAATAATACGGCAGTGGTCCTCTATGGGGTGGAGAAAAAACATTTTCACAAAACTGCCCTGTAACATCATTATTCAGACATTTTGCATCTATTGAACTTAAAAGCTACTTCCTTTTACACAGGATTTACAAAATGTGTCCATACCGCTAAATGAATTAAATAAAAATACAAAGCAGCAAATCAGGAATCATCGTTTAACAGTTTCCTACCTAACTCACACATAACGAGCTCCAGTGGCACACATGTAGTGAAATCATTCCACAAACATCGGCAATCCTAAACCCAACAATTACAAAATACAGATTTGGATAAGCACATCAGACACCATTGAACCAAAATATGGCTATATTGTGCTAAATAATTCTTAAACATCATATGAATATTCATCAATGTTCTCACCATAGGCAACAGCAGCCATTCCCAGAAAAATAGCGCAGTGTTGTACTTCCTGTGTTTTTTTCCCCAGCGCCCCCTGACCTCTCAGCATGCACACTGCTCCGAGAGATGGTGAAACTACTTCGCCCTCTGCTGTCCAAAGTCAGCGTCAAGAGCAGCACTGTATTTCATTAACAGGGGTTTTATTTCCTGCATATATTAATTTATATTTATACTTTTACCACCTGGTTACACTTCTACTGGCCAATTTTGGTGAGCCCGTGCGAATTGTAGCCTCAGTTTCCTGTTCTTAACTGACAGGAGTGGCGCCCGATGTGGTCTTCTGCTGCTGTAGCCCATCTGCTTCAAGGTTCGACGTGTTGTGCGTTCAGAGATGGTCTTCTGCATACCTTGGTTGTAACGAGTGGTTATTTGAGTTACTGTTGCCTTTCTATCAACTCGAACCAGTCTGGCCATTCTCCTCTGACCTCTGGCATCAAGGCATTTTCGCCCAGAGAACTGCCTCTCACTGGATATTTTCTCTTTTTCTGACCATTCTCTGTGAACCCTAGAGATGGTTGTGTGTGAAAATCCCAGTAGATCAGCAGTTTCTGAAATACTCAGACCAGCCCATCCGGCAACAACAACCATGCCACGTTCAAAGTCACTTAAATCACCTCTCTTTCCCATTCTGGTGCTCAGTTTGAACTTCAGCAGGTTGTCTTGACCGTGTCTACATGCCTAAATGCATTGAGTTGCTGCCATGTGATTGGCTGACTAGATATTTGCGTTAACGAGCAGTTGAACAGGTGTACCTAATAAAGTGGCCGGTGAGTGTAAATCTGGCTCTTTATCTGCTAAATGCTCCACTTTCTTCAACAGCTAGTTGCTAACTTTGTCTGCTGTTTGGTTCTGAGAAGGTAGTTATGCACAGAGTTTATGGAGCTTGCATACTGAAAACAGCTTCTTATTGTTATATATCCTATCCTATATAGATTGATGAGGCTGAACCAAAACAGTAAAGTTGTGGGTCTTAAAGATGCTATAGAGAGCTTCGTAGAGCTGACGGGAATTGCAGAGTAAGGTTATAATAACCTGTGGGTTTGTGTAGCGACTCCTTTAAAAAGACACATAGTATTTTGATCCATTGTTGATATAAAAATATTGATTGGTGCAGCTTTAAGTTTCAAAATAGGTAGTACAAAATCACATAGTGCTAAACTTTAATTATCTAGAATACTGTGATTCTGTGCCACTTTTAGAGTGTCTTCCTAGAAAAACATTCTACAGGCACCTTCAGCTGTGACACCTGCAGGCTGGAGGCACTGGCTATAATCTGCCAGCTCCTGCTTATTAAAGCCCATCTGAAACAATACCTCATTTCATATGTTCTTGTTGCTGAAAGGTCTTCAAATAAACAGAGTTCTCCTTTAAGAAAGCAGTCATTTGGCTTCTGAAAATAAGGCTGATTGATATGTGTCTATTGGTTGGAGTTTGGATGAAGATTGAGCCCATGGTGTGTTCTTCTGTGCGTGTGAGCATGTGCGTGCGTGTATACAGTGACCCTTGGTCATTACAAGGTCTGCACGGGAGAGAGAGAGAGAGAGAGAGAGAGCGAGGCAGCAGCAGAGTGAGGTCGGGAGAGAGGGGACCGACAGAGAGAACAGCAGTCCGTCTCCGTTGGTTGTTCTTGTTAAAGCTCCATCCTCGCCACACAGCGGTAAGTGGCACTGGCTCTACGCTGTTTTAACTGTCCCTACAGCGGGTTTCAAACCACATGAAAAACATTTTTATTTTTATATTGTTGCCACAGTGGCCGGAGTCTTGATCATTTAGAAGCTATTTTTTGTAGGAGATGCGTAATTTAATTGAGTCATTTGCAGCCTGGCACTGGCACGGACGGCGTTGATGGAGGGCACGCGGGCACAGACTTTGGCTATTTCATGGTAAAAGTGAAAACTAATTCTGGCACTAAGCTAGTTAGCAACTTAACTTGATGTTAGGCTTTCCTCAGCCGCTTTTCGGGGCAGTTTTTGGAAACACTAACCTGTATGAATTTATAAAATGCAGTCTATTTTTCTCAAACATTTTCGTAACGTTTTTTCTATTTTATTCCGTTAGCTGCTAATAGTATGTGGAAGTTAGAGTCTCGCGGACCACTGTTTCTCGTTGTCTTAACGTGGACAGCAGAGTGCAAAACGGCAACTTGTATAGAAGTTATCATATTAGATGTTTCATTAAAATAGTGACTTTTTAATGAATTACTTACTTGTACTTGTTTACCTTGAATCGTGATAAAATATGTGTGGATTTGAACTCTTTATTCACACACGTTAAATTAGAACGGCTTTAGTAGTCTAACCTATAGGCTACGTGCAAAACCAACTTGGCCTTTAAAATGTGTATGTTTATTGTTGGCGAGGTTTTCTTTTTTGTCAGGTTTGGTGATTTTTCTTCCGATTTTTCTTGTAATTTTGCGTGGTAATATCACATCTGGTTAACTTGATGTAGTGTGACTGAAGGAAACATTGTGGCTTAGTGAGTATAATAATTTAGAATTCACCACTTGTAAAAAGCTTGAAACATTAATGGCATGGTGTTAGTTTTCTATTTCAGTCATTGTGGTTTCAATACAGAGAGGGAGCGAGAGAGGCAGAGAGACCTACAGAGGGACTGTAACAGAATGGGGTGATGCTGATCCGTTCCGACTGATTTTCTTGTATTTTTCATCTCTCTCTCTCTCTCTCTCTCTCTCTCTCTCTCTCTCTCTCTCTCTCTGTCTCTCTCTCTCTGACTCCATCTTGGTCCTTCCCCATCGTCAACTTGGCATCTAATCAGAGCATATAGAGTTTTAGAGATTTTTTTACTTTCACATCCATGTCCTCACATCTCCTACTGCATCAGTCAGATAAAATATCCAACCCATTTTTCTTAACCCATGTCATATTAATTTACAATTCAACCATTGCTTCCCTGTTTTGTTTTGTGTCTGAGTTATTATTCACTTATGTCTGTTGTCTTTGAAGACTTGCTGTATTTAGTGGATGGTAAATATATTTCTGATTTGGTTAAAGCTGCTAAATATGTATGTTCTACTGGACAGCTTGAATGGGTGTGGTAGCTGGTTTGGGTCAAACGGTGTTCGATTTTACCTCCTTGACGTGTCAGGGGGATGGGTTGTGCAATATCTGGGCAGTAGTGTAGCAACAGTGGTGATTATAATGTTAATCACAGAAAAATATTCAAAATCCTTTCCTTTTAATTGAAGAAGAGTGTGTGCCATGTAAGGACAAATAGAGTTTTTAGACGGTGACATTTTTCTGTGTGTTTGTTGTTTGATGACAGTTTTTTATAGCACAATATGTATTCAGGAATTTTGAATTTACCCCATAATTTTACTTTTCATACAGTGTAAAAGCCTCTAAAAGCAGCATTTAGTCATCATAAAACTCTCCACTGAAAGAATACTAAGGAAATAGTTCTGGTGAGTTTGAGTCAGAAGCTTTTAACGCAGGATGAAACAGGTTTGGTTGGTAATTTTACAGACTGACACCCCTGAAAGTGCTCAGTCAAAACAACAACAATATATTTTGTGACTTGCTTTTTCACAAAACACAGAAATTGACCCAGTATATCCACAAACTTTTAGTTTATTAAAGTAGTCACTCTTATTCATTCTGGAGGACAATAAGGAATAAGTAAAATAAGTGAAATCTCGTACAACTTGATCTGCGGAAAGCCTTAACGGACCACTGGAATTCAAAGCCTTGGCTGGTAATTCAGACCCCTCGTTGAGATCCATTGATGTATACTTTGTATGATTCTGGAGTTTCCCAGCATGCATTGAAGTGCCAAGAGAAAAATTAGCACTGGCATCCATCATCCCTATTACGTGACCTGAGTCAGTCATTACAAACATTCCTAACTGTCTCAGATGTGACCTCGGCCTCGACCGCACTTACATTTTTCAAAGAGCGAGAGCCTGAGGTAGCTTGCAGCCATGTAATAAGTTTATTATTACTATTAGTATTCTTGGAATCTTGGTGGGTAGTAAATATGCTAAATTTAAAAATAAATTAAACAATTTTTAAAATAAGGTAGAGGATAGGGGAGATCTGTCCTGTTAGTCAAGTAAGAGTACAACCAGTCGCACCCAGTCCCTAAAAACCACATACACTAAGTCTATCTGTAATGATGCCAGAAGTTACAGGGTCAAATGCTGCACCCAAGTAAAGATGGAACATTTAGTACACCAGTCACAAGGGTCAAATTTGGTATATATACTGTATGAAAGGCTGAACAGTGACCTAAAAGAGGAGAAATTCTGTTGGGATGATGTTGAAAGAGCAGGAAGATAGTGTTGTGTGGTGGAAGATCAGCCTACACTGGCACAAATGATCAATAGGATGATCTTAATCTGATGACCTTAATTTTATCAGCACTCAACTTTCCGGAAGATAGAGGCACAGGGGGAAGAGGGTTTCCCAGTGCAATTCATATGTACTAAACCAAAACCTGGAATTATTTTGGCTTGTTCAGAAGATTTCAGTGACATATTTAGGGCTTAATTCTTCAATCTTTTAAATGTGAGATGAAAATATGTCTTTCATTAGCTGGTGATTACCAGAGGCTTTGTGCTTTCAGCACACTTGAAACAGTTGGCGCTCAAACGTTAATAATGTGAGATATCACAAGCAGATGCACTTAAGCATCAAGGCTGGATTACCAACTGAGCAAAGCAGGCAACAGCCCTGGGGCCCCAGACCTGCAAGGCCTAAAATGTCCCAGGGTCATGTATGTCATGTGGTTTCGGTAATTTGGTTAATTGCACATTTGTTCGGGAATTTTTACCATTAAAGTACGATATGAACTAAGGCGGCCTCTGCATTATTGTAGTCGAGTTATGTCCCTGCATTGACCTCTATGATTTTAATAGTTTATTGACCTTTCAGCATGATCACAGGTTCATGAAGACAACTGTCATTAAAAAACAAAATTTAAAGTAGATTAAACATAGATTGTAGTTCATATTGTGCATATTGCTGAATAAAGTTTTGTTTAATAAATAAAAACTAATTGACACACAGAAAACCTGGGGCCAGGTACTACTCTTTTGGCATAGGAGTACTATTTTTTCTGGGTCTGTACAGAGGGCAGGAGGTGGAGGATGGGGGGGCAGTAGGGACCCAAAAGCAAATTTCTGCCCAGGACCCCTGCTTAATCTGGTCATATTTATATAAATACAAATTAAGAATTTATGACACCTCAAAATGAATTGAACCTGTCAGGCTTGTTTAGAATATTGGTGGAACAGACATAACATTCAACCTTTGACTGTGAGAGCTACGTTCCCACAAGGGCTCAAATGTAAGTTGTAACAGTGTGTTACAAAAAAAGATAAATTGCTTGGAATACTGCCAGTTGCCCATGGTTACTTACTGTATGCAAAGTCATTAGGGGGTTCACCAGACAGAGTTACTGTATTTCCTGGAAACATCAGGAAACAGCATTTGCACCAACAGAATTTCAGATATCAGTTGTAACAGACAGTCTCATTAAAGCAACAAGTATTAAAAACACTCAGTACATGATCATCTGACAGAGCAGCCACTCACACACAAGCTCTGGATGTTAATGAAGCCCTGAAACTGCTCTGTGTGCTAATTTGCGTTGTTGTCCGATAACTGCCCTTACAATAGTCTTTGTGCTCTGTATGCATGTGTGTGAGGGGTGTTTGTGTGTAGAGGGTGATAATACTGATTCGGTTTAGGTGCATCGTCAGGTACATTAAGTGGATTAAATAGCAGAAGTGTGGCTGTAGTAGAGGTGTGTGTATGTATCTTTTTGATCACTATTTTTCCACAGAAAACACATTTCCTGTCCACATTTTCCCAGACAATTTGCTGATTCAAACAGTGCCCAGGTCTGTTTTTCTAACCTGTAGACCTCTGTCGCCGCAACTGTGTCTAATCGCTTGGAAAGCATAGACCGGAGGAGTGTTTTAATACAGTGTGTTCACTGTTGTGATATAAGACAACCATAACAGTTAACTATCACCTCCCTGTTCATAACTCTAGGCAACAGCAGACACCAAATTGGTGTGTATGTGAATAGAAGCAGCTTTTAACACACTGCAGAAAACATTCACATCAAATGAACAGTTTTCCTATGACAGGTGTTCAGCTGCATCTTTCTGGAAGGGAGCCGCTAAATTGTTGTTTGAAGACAACTTCAGCCTTCCCCTTTTCTGGCTTGACAGCTCCTCCAATTACAGCTCTCTAGGCCCAGTGTGTTGTATTTGCAAATACAGTAGATCGCTGTTCATCAAAGCCGGGTCAGAATGAATGAAAAGATGTGGCAGCAAGTCGAAATTCTCGGGATCGCTTTACCGTTCTGACTCAAATCATATGAGAAGCTATTTTTTTCTCCTACAGCAACTTGCAAGCTATCTAATTAGTGTCTGATAGCTAACCTGAGGTAACAAAGAACTTAGTTGAAAATAAAAATAGACCAGAGAAATAAGCAGTGAAAGGGGTAAATACAGTACATGACAAGACTATATACTCTCACTCAAAGTAGTCCCTAGTTCAAAGGCTATTTTCACACTGACACAATACACCGCACTACTAAGTGGAGACTTTGTAGGGCCTTATGAAATGTGTTTTCATTTTTTCCAGATTCTGTTTTATTTTCTTCCCAAGTTCCATGTTTTCCGTTTTAATTTTTCGGAATTCTGTGTTTTACGATTCAAGCGCATTTTGTCATCAGAAAAGAGTGTCTAATCATATGGTGGATGGATAAAAATTCAACAAGAAATATATTGTAATTGATTTTGATCTCCCTCTCCCGAGGAAAACCTCGCGTTTCGATATTGACTGTAGCAATGAGGAAATCCATCCATCCAGAGAGGCGGGGTACACCCTGGACTGGTCACCAGTCATTCACAGGGCTGACACATAAAGACAGACAGACATTCACACCTACAGGCAATTACCTGCATGTCTTTGGATGGTGGGAGGAAGCTGGAGTACCCGGAGAGAACCCACGCGGACACGGGGATACATGCAAACTCCACACAGAGAGGCCCCAGCCGACCGGTGGGGTCGAACCGAGAACTCTCTCGCTGTGAGGTGACAGTGCTAAGCACTGCACCACCGTGCCGCCGCAACAAGGAAATGAAACAACATATCCGACAGCTCCCCCATATGTGTGTGTGTGTGTGTGTGTGTGTGTGTGTGTGTGTGTGTGTGTGTGGAGCAGGAATGGAGCCTCTCCCTCAATGAAACACCAAAACATAGCAGCATAGTTTTTTTCTGTTCATTCAGCTTAGATGCTGTGAAAAAACGCTTCTAATGGTAGGGAAAACCCAGATTTCCACAATATTCCATGAAACAAAAATCATGAAAGCTTGCTAGCTACTTAGCTGTTCGGCTGCAGCACATTAAAAAGCATGTAAACGTACTTGCAAATGTTACTTTGGCCCAGTAAGATGCTGGTGTTGTCCTTACTCTTCAATTCCACGAACAACACACTCTCTGCCCATTACATGTCGCTACAGCGCAAGTTTGTTTACTTTGTCGCTCGTTCCCCACGGTGTAACACCGGCACTCAGCCTGCTGTCAATCAAACACAGACACCAACACGACAAATATAAGCATTTCTGATATTTCCCTAAAGACCTTTTTTATTCCTTTTAAAAATAAAAAAATACATTTAAAAAACACGTTGACTACTACTAAGGCATGGCTAAATGTGATTTCAGTTAAGCTTGGAGGGCAGCAGCCTTTATCACATGCTGCGACCAAACCTCTGAAAATAAAAGCAACAATTTGCTGAAACAGTTGCTATGTTTCAGTGGCAAGGCAGCATAGCTATTGTCAATATTAGTGAAAGTTGCATTTTAAGATTTAGATTTTTAGATTTTTTTTGGCCAACCGAACAAGCTGTAAACACTTGGAAACATTTCTCAGGTGTTGAGCCAGTAAACCTGCAGGTGTGAGATCTTGACAGCAAACCTATGAAAAGGTCCAGACTGTATGAAGCTTGAAAAGACAGTGACACCACACAACATGGAGGAGATAACTGAATAGGAAGAATGTTTACATCTTGTTTCACAGGCCATAAAACGCACAAAGGCAAACACTCACAAGGTGACTCTTTCCTGTTTTGTTTGTTTGGTGCGAAGTGTTCCTCATCATCAGGCTTTTTCTGCTTTGAAAGGAGGTGAAAGGAGAAGCAGGAGCAGTCACGACAACACGTATTTGTTGGCTCTTGTTTGTTCTACTACAAATACTAA
This sequence comes from Maccullochella peelii, assembly GCA_002120245.1. Lineage (NCBI taxonomy): Eukaryota > Metazoa > Chordata > Actinopteri > Centrarchiformes > Percichthyidae > Maccullochella > Maccullochella peelii. The sequence goes on from LKNJ01002193.1 coordinate 23,811, forward strand.
GTCAAAATAGTTAAACTACTACTACAGAATAGACTCCCTCACAACAAACTAATCATGACTGTTGTTAATTTATTATCTCCCAGTATCTGTCTTTAGGGGCTGTGGAGAACAGTTGTATGGTATAACAGTACAAAGACAAAGGTTAAGTTGTTCAGTTTTATTCATTTTTTGATTATGGTTCACTTTCATTGGATTGGATTGGGCAGGACATGCTGCCGTGATAAAACAGTATCATAAAAGAGACTGTATTTCAAAGAGAGCTTTTATTACTGTGCTCTAGATGGGCTGTCTGTTTTTTTTGTTTGTTTTCTGGCCCAGTTTTTTAGCTTCACTGTATTCCTCTGAATGATTCTTTAAATAGAAAATACTACATATTTTGATGGCAATGGTAGAAATTGAACCATAAGTCCTAAGTCAGTAATATGTTATGACCCCTTGTTTTAATGAAGACATACATTCTTAATAATAGTGGTCATGTTTGAATCACATTTTGGCTAGTTTCAGCACAAAGTTTCCTAAATGTTTTAGTGTTTTTTGGTAGCTTTAACCTGACTGGCAATAACTTGTTCGGTAGTTTTGTGAGTTAATAGCAAGGCTTTAAGCCCTGAGGACAATAGATGATCACATAAAGGCAAGTGCTCTACACTTGCCATAGCCTTGTACAGAATGTATGTTAGATATTGTGCTGTACAGTATATTCCTCTTTTAGCCATAACCCACTACAGAGGCTGTGAGCTTCCCACTCACTGATCTTCAATCCATCCATCCATTTTCTATATCCACTGGTCATGTTCAGGGTAACAGGAGGCTGGAGGTTATCCCAGCATCGGTGAGAGGTGGGGTACACCTTGGACTGGTAGCCAGGGAGCAGTACATTTCCCCTGGCATTTGCCCTGAGATAACTTTGTTATGATATGGCGCTATATAAATAAAGCTGAATTGAATTGAGATTGAATTTCCTAAAGCTAAAATCTGTTCCATCAGAGATCCATTCTGAAATGTGTGAATAACAAGAGCAGCCATGACTTCACACAATGCTATTTTAACACAAGAAATGACAGGTTAGCAGTAATTTATTGTGTATTTTTCTGTGATGGTGCTTAATTTTGCCGCTTATTACCTTTTCAAACTCAGGTAATTTGTAAATGTTGGTTGATGAAAGGGACAGCAGGAGATGCCATTTAAAACTTGGCATCAAAAACTTTCACAGGTGTGAAAATTCATAAGGGCAACACAAGCTGGTGGTGTTTGACGTGCATTGCAACACTTGTGCATATTGTTTTTTATGTAAGCCTACACAGTGCTGGTGTGTTCACATCAGGATACACCACAGTGCTGTCTGGCACAATGTTACCTCCCCAGGAAGGCAGTGATTTTATCACATACACTCGTTTGGTTGGCATATCCCATCAACTAGGGGTGTAATGATACACAAAATTCACGGTTCGGTGTGTACCTCGGTTTTGGGGTAACGGTTCAGTATATGTTTCAGTACAGCAGGGGGAAAAAAAATTTGAAAATAATATTTTTGTCATTTATTTTGAAAAATGTAAACATTTAACAGTGACTCATTGGCCATAATACTTACTGAAACAATGAAGGCACTCAGATATTGGCATATTGTCAATAAGAAAAAATAAATAACGAAAATAAATAACACAAATGTCGGTAATGCTCCAACGTAAGACAACTGAGTATGGTCTCATATCCACAGTGATAAACACTCCTGTAGCATTAGTTATTATTTTAGCACTGTCCGAATCTGCAGTGAGAGGCTGATTGAACGTTGTGGGGAGAAGGACTCGCCTTCCAGTCTAGTTTTGTCTAGTTCCGCGAATCTGCACACTCGGTGTACATATCCGACATATCCAACTTAAGTTGAACAAGATCGGCATACGTTTGACACTAATCATTGTCCATTTTCGCCGTAACGAACCATACACGTACCGTTACACCCCTACCATCAACTCTACCTTGACTAGTTCATCTGTTTGTGTGGCATGGTCGGTGTTTGTGAAATGACATGAAGCTAGGCAACGCGGCCAGTGTCACTGTGTTAATCCCATACGCAATTTAACTCAGTCAGCAAGGTTTTATTTGTTAAATAGTTTGTCCATATTTATTAAGCTAATCTGTGATACGAACAGTAAGAATTCTGGATCATATTTTAAAGAACTGTCAAAAGAAAAGAGCACCAGATTTATATACATGCACCCAGTTGCCAGCTTATGTGCCAATTTTAGAGAAGTGTTGTTTAAAGAGATCTATTTTGTCCATAATATCAAGAAGGGTATACTCAATTTTAGAAACACCTCTTAGTATAACATAATGTGTAAATGGCCGCTACGTCAGTTATCATTCATGGTCAGTTGCTGACGTAGGTGTGGGTTTTAACTAGGGGTGTGAATCTCTAGGCACCTCACGATTCGATTATTATTCAGAGGGCTACGATGCGATTATAAAACGATTATCAATGCATCTTCATGCATCTTGATCCCTGTCTGAAATTAAACTCTTGACTCACCTATTTCCTTCTGTTAACTATTTTGTACTGGTACAATTTATTTTTTTGTATAATTCAATTTAATTCACTTAACAGGCTAATTTGAAATTCATTTCTAGGCAGGTAATGTTTAATTAAACTACCTCGCTTATTTTAGTTTTCACGGTGCTCGAAGTGATACTACTGGTCATACTGACATCAGAAGAATAAAGTACTGCACCCGTTAGAGACTCTGCTGTAATTATGTTGCCAAGGGCTGCTACATAGTGCAATTCAGCACCACCACAAACTACAACCATAAAGTTGAATAAGAACCTCTGAAACTGTTTCAATAAAAGCTGAACAGTAGAACCTTTGTGAAGGTAGGATTTATTTCTATATTATACATTATTTAAGAAACTTGCAACTGAGTGTATATTTATTGGTAGAGACCCCATCAGCTTGTTGGTTGTCAAAGCTGTTGGTTGCATATGTCTGTGCTCAGTATTTAAACGTTAGTTTTTGAATAGAGACTAACATTTCTTTGATCTTCATCAGCTAGTTTTGAGCCTCAATGGTCACCAGAGTGCTGTTTAGTAGTGACATAAAAACGAGTGGCCAGGAAGCTGGAGCTGGCTGACCATGAACATTTGATTGTGGTTTCTGGAACAAGTAGACTTCTCTCACTAGACTCCTAAACTGTTCCCAAATTGGATTCATCCCTTGTAGAAGAGATTACGATAAGAGGAAACTACACTGATCCCCACAGGGAGAAGGAAGGTGTAACGTGTATGAGACAGCTGCATGTTCTTGCTGAAGTAAGGAAATTAAAGTGGTTTACTGGACTGGATCTTAGATGTTCATCTCAACTAGAGGCTTTCTTTAAACCAAGCCTTGTCCTGTCTGTATGTTTTTTACACTCTCTTAACTATATCTTTGCTCCTTACACACTCATGTAAACACACACAGTTTGCTCATTTGCATAGTAATGGCCTGCTACATTCCAAAGGAGTGTGACAAAAGCATTGTCTCTGTGTACGTGTGTTCCTGCTGTTTCTCGGCTCTGTGGCAGCCATAAAACAGGAGTTCTCATGATAAAATGTCCTTGTGTATGAAAGAGCTGCAAACAGAGCACCACTACAGACCTTCGTAAACACAGTCACACACAATAAGTAAACATTTTTCTTTTTCCACCGGCAGTCTGTGCCTTTTCAGCACAGAGTTGAGTTTTACTGTAGCAATGTTACTTCTCCACTTGCTTTCTTAAAAAATATTTGTTCCTCGTGCTAATTTTAGTATGATGCATGACAAAAGTTTAAAGTTTTTGTTAGCATGTCCAGCAGTGCCCCTATGTTGCCTGTTCAAAGTTAAGTTTCGGAACTTAAGCAGTGAGCGGGAAAGAAATTTTATTTATTTAGGGTAGCAGAACAGAATCAGAAAGTGTGTTCCTGCAAGAAATTGTTGCTACTACTGTGGGACTAGAGCAAGGAAAAGGTAAGATAAAAATAAGAATAGGAGTTATATAAACATTATGTAAACACAACCAACAGTTGCAACCGCAGAGCATTAAAAATGTAACTGGAATAGACTGGATGAATGGCATGCAGAAAAATATGATACCCAGTGATTAGGTGAATCCCTCTGAAAATAATACTATAACAATGTATTTTTACTTTCAGCTGTTACATAAACCCAAATCATTCATGATGGACAGATACCCTGATGAAACAGCGGGTTGATATCAGGTTTTCGCAGACACATTGTGTATATATATTGGTCGATATGACACAAGAAATTACAATGCAGAAATCCCAAAGATATGTGTGTGGTCATTTAGAAACAGTGTCTACATAGTTTGTCCACCAGGGAGCGCTGACAATTTAATTTTACACTTTAAAATGTCCTGCTTAGCTTGCTACTCTGATTGAGGCGATTTTATTGATATGGAAGGAATTCCTTCAGTCTCAACATGTGTTGATGCTATTGTGACCAAAATCCTAAAGATTCTTATATCTATTTTCATTTGAGAATTTCATGTAAATCTCCACTTACTGCCATTTGAGACAAGGTAGATTTCACTGGCTTTCTCTAGTTTAATTCTGGTCTTGGTCTGGCCAGTGATCTGGGAACACTTTTGAGTAAAATCAATTGCTGGAACCATTAGTTGATTATTCGTTCCAGTTCCAGTCGTTAAGTCACTGATTGCTGCTTGTCTCTGTTATATCCCATTGAAAATTGAATATCTTTGGGTTTTGAACTGTTGGTCGGGTAAAACAAGCAACCCAAGGATGACACTCAGGGCTATTTAGGACACCAAGGTCATGTGTCTGGGAATTTGGGCGTTCTTAGAACCTGAGGAGATAAGTACATTGTACAATCACATAGACATGGTGCCTTTTTTAATGCTGATTCTTAATATCTGAAATTTGACTTTTTTAGACAAAATTATTAAAATAAGGGAGTTTATTACTGATTAATGGAAAAAAATGTACTGCGTAATTGATCATGAAAATAGTCGTCAGTTGCAGCCCTAGTGAAATCCAAACGTGCTCCACCTTCTGTCCAGAGCCCCACTCCACCCCCAACCCAACCCATCCCATCCCATCCCATCCCACCCACCGCCACCACCAAAGGAAGACACTGTGACACCTAACAGGATTTCAGGTCAATGGTTTTCCAAACTGTCTCCTGCGGTGTTTTGGGTCTGCTGGTGTGTGATAAAAGCTGCTCATGATGTGTCATGCCTCTCATCTTCCTCAGTCCTGCTGACCCCCCTCCCCAAGCCCTCTCTGGTTACGTAACATTGTAAATCCTAAAGTACCATCTGGTACCAACAACTCCATCCATCACTAATTGTTGTTGATGCGCATGGCAACAATCATCAGAGCTCTCACAAACACACACACACTGAAATGTATCCATATGAGGGCCTTTCTGCTTACATGTCTAACCTAAAAATACAGACTGAGACAAAATGAGAATACTTTAAACTCTGCAAAGGTGTAAAATTGGATCTGGGTCTCAGATGGGCACACACACACACACACACACACACATTTCAACTGTCAACTATTTCAATCTATTATCTCCCTTTTGTTAAGATTAAAGCATCTAAGGTTGCATGGGGGATTAGACTGGTTGGTAGGCACCCAATGAGTACATGTGTGTGTATATACAGTATGTGTGTGTGTGTGTGTTGGGTTCAAGCATAGGGGGCAGGGATTACATGACCCACAAGGTACATGTCCTGTTGTGTACTTTGTCAGTTCCTGTGATGCGTTAGACTCCACTAAAAGCCTGCTTGTTAATGTCCTCAGTATAATGGAGATGAGCTCGGAGCTTTAGATCAAATGTTTATGTCCTATTCACATCAAAGCTTGGATGTCATTTAGTTTGCATGCCGTAAAGATCTTAATATCCATTTACTCTGAATTGTCCAAACTACTACATTAAATAATTTTATGGACACATACACGGTTGAGAGCTTTTGCATGTACAGTCCCACCCCCACACAACCGCTACAAAATCTATACCAGAAAGGACAGGCGGGAAGTGGGTGCAAATAATGTCATGCTAGAGACACTAAATACAAACAGTGCTAAATAAAATCGGACCCAAACACATCCTAATGACCATCGTAGTAGCTGCCTTGAAACAAGGTATCAGTTCCAGCTGACTGATTCCAGTCACTAACCCCGCTGTCACACTGTGAGCAACCCCATCAACAAGTTCATTGATTTCCTAAAACACTGAGTGACCTCGAAACCTGGCCTGAACTCTTCATGGTGATGTAGTTTTGTTGGATGAACAGTGGTTTTAGCTAGCATGAGCTAAATGGATGAGATGTTTATTAAAGCCATACCAGATTTTGAAGTTGTATTTGAACGACTCTGAGAGTAATCATCTTGCAGATAATACTTGATGGTCAGTGGTGGAAAGTAACTAACTAACTTGAGTATTTCCATTTTAAACGACTTATACTTCTACTCCACTACATTTCACAGAGAAATAGTGTACTTTTTACTTCACTTCATTTGTCTGACAGCTTTAGTTACTGGTTATTTTTCAGATAAAAAATGTATACAAACAAACAACAACAAAAATAAGCTCCACCTCGACCAGCTACAACATTGATAGAATAGTAGGCCTAATAAGTATAGTATAGTAACAGTGCAAGCTAGGCGCTGCACTGTGGCGACCAGCAGCACACACAAGTTTGTTTGTTACTGTTTGGGCGACATTGTTATTGACGTCGTTATATGTTTACTGTTGACGTGCTTTTGTTTGCAATTTTGTTTGCAATCGACGTTGAAAGTAAACCAGCTTGCAACCCAGATTTATACATACACTACAGCAGAGACTCCCTCCTGCAACATCTTTCATGGCAGAGATTGGAATGAGAACTTGTTAATAACCCCAAAGAGATCAAATGGACAAAAGAGGAAAAGAGGAAACAAGTGTGGGTTGCAAACAAAACGGAGGAAAACTAAAGTTCTGCTCCTGTTATCCTTGCCAACGTCCAGTCAATCAAAGGAAAAGTGGATGAACTTTGAGCAAATACTGAGAGGCTTGTGTACTCGCCTTTACAGAGAACCTGGCTGTCCGAGACTGCCAGACTCGGATGTCTGTCCAGACAGATTTTCAATCACACGCACGGATCGATGCAAAGAGATTACCAAGAGGCATGGAAGGGGTGTCACGGTGGGGGGTGAATTCATTTGAGTCATGTTTGTGTCCCCCTGATGAATGTAAGTCTAATATTCACTCTCCTTATAGCTCTGCTTTGGTCTCCACCATATACATCCAGCAGATATGGAGCAACAATAGCATTCATTTGGAGTGGTGTGTCTGGCCACCTAATGAGTGTAAGTCCAATATTCACTCTCTGTTAAACTCTGGTTTGGTCTCTTGAGAGAAATATCTGGCTCTTTAGCTGCTAAATGCTCCACTATGTTCACCAGCTAGTCCCTAACTGTGTCTGTCTTCTGTTTGGTGCTGGGCAGGTTGTGTACAGTGGGTTTATTAGAGCTTTCTCACTGAAAACAGCTTTCTGGAAACATGGTTGATGAGAGTGTGGGATGGTGAACCAAAACAAAGAAGTTAAAAGAAGCTAAAAGGCTCCGTAAGTCTGCAGAGTCTGTTGGTAATTTTCTGTGGTGCTGACCCCTTTCATGTAACATATAGTCATTTGATCCATTATTGATATAACAATATGGATTAGCACAGCTTTAATAAGACATTGATATTCATTGATCCCATCATGCATTCTAACCTGATTTAAAGGGTCCACATGTCATCTTGATTTCAATCGTTTGTTTTAGTAGCAATTAAGAATGGGGTTTTTTTTGTTGTTGTTTTTAAATAATACAGTTCACTCTACAGTAACCTTTTCAGTAACCCTGTCAGGGTTAAAGACCAAAGCGTAGGTGCCCCTTTGTGGACAAACACTTTATAACCTCAGACAGCGAAAGTTGACATTTGAACCTGTACGTTGTTAGCATATAGCTTTAATTCTTCAGCCAGTTGCCTCAGTAGTCCAGAACGCCATGCAGCCACAGCTTGTATCTTTACAAGTTTAAAACATCTGCTGCAGGCTGTTCTGCATCCAAAGCTGTGTGAGCCATCTTTCTGAGACTTTTTAATGGAAGAAGCACCCAAATTCACATCTTTTGTCAACACTACAATGTTTGCTTAAAGTTTGGTTTCCGTTTTTGATTTTTGAAAAAGCTAGCTCATGAATACAATGCTGTTTGGCAGCCAACTTTTAGAGTGTAGAGCATCCAGGGATTCACACCACCACAAACACAGGCATACACACACAATATCAAGGATGGCTTCTGGACATAGAGCTGAATCTGAGTGTGACCTGTCTCTGATTTACTATGTACTTTATGGGAGAACTCAAGGTGCTTCATGAAGTAAACAGGAATGTATTGTTTTAACATTTTGATGCACATTCTCTAGCCTTTCAAATGCCAGAATAACCATTCTTTTTAACACAGACAGGATTCCAATTTGTTGCAATTTTACAATGTCATTTTGAGTAATTTATGAATGTTTCAAAGCGATTTACCCCACATATGAAACTATTTCTTCCAGACAGTTGAAGCAACAGTGGGTATTTCTGAGGTGCATCCAGTGCTACATTATACCTGTATTAGTACTGCAGACTTAAGTAGAAAATACCTTCAGGTGAAAAGTAACAGTGCAACACAAGTGAGACTTCAACACCTTCTTGATATTACTTTGAAGTAGGGGATTGTGTTTTTCAGTGTGAAGGAGCACTGATTTTCTTCTTTGACACATTTAGTCTATGGTTTGCACACAACTCTATATTCCCCATACCATTCAGACAGATTTCCCGCCGACCTGGCCTGGGTCGGCCAATCACAACAGTTTAATTAATATGGGGCGGGTTTTATACAAGGACTGTAGCCTACAGAGGAGTGCCGTTGAGGCATTTTCGTAAACAACCAAGATGGCTGCCACTGATGTGGAATGTTCAAAATCCACTATCACGTCAGTATTAAACAAAATGCACGATATATTTTCTGTAAAAGAAGAACAAACAACTGCACTTAAAGCTTTTGTTGATAAGAAAGATGTGTTTGCCGCACGTCCGACAGGATTCACTCAGCGCTACGTCACATGTTTTGTTGCTCTGATTGGTTGTAGGTCTATCCAATTGTGTCCAGAAGCATTTTTTCCCCGTTGATAATGCCCCTTGGAAATCGAAAATGAACTGAGAGGTTCAAGAGTCAACAGCAGATGCAGTGGTTGTTTTTCCCTCATTTACCACAGGGATCAGTAATGAGCCCATTCCTGCTTGGTGCAGGAGAGTGAGACAAGAAAGATACGAAAACATAGTTCAGATAGCTTTACCCAACTTTTATTTGTACTTCCTTGCATTTGATCATTTGTGAAACCTTGTGGCTTGTTTTGCATTTTAAAATGGAGCAAATTTGACTCTTGTATTCTTGTATTTTGGAACTCTGAGGTTTAGTGTGACCAATTCAGTCCCTTCAAACCAAAAGTGTCAAAACAATGGAAAATTCCTATAAATTTAAAGATACAGAAGATATTGTTGTAGAAGTTGACGTTCCTTCACCTCAAAATGATTATGTGACAGTTGCAAGAATTTGGCATGCCATGTTTGTAATGTAAAAATGTTAGCTCATGGTTAAATTTAGATTTAGTTATATAAGTTAGGGTTAGGTTGAGGAAACAACTAATCTCACTTTTGGGTTACACAACCAAAGTAACCTAAGTTAAAGGATAAAATCCACAGTTCCTCTGTGCAAAAAATGTAGTCTAAAGTTCATATGAGGTGTCAGCAATCAGAGTTAGCCAAATCAAATATCTAAGTATACCCTGACTTGGGTCAGCAATAAAACACTGTCCATGAAAACACAAGAGGGAATTTCATACTAAAAATAAAATAACCCTGGAAAATACCTGCTTGATGGGTCTAACTGAGACTGCTTTAGTGTCATATTAAAGTCAGCTGAACTTTGGTTTAGATTAAGTTGGTAAATTTATTTGCCCATATCTCCCCACTCAAACTTTCTTGCTGTACCTCTTTGGCATAACAGCGTGAAGGAGACACATTCTGGGCTGGAAAATGTATTTCTGTTGGTTTCGTGGAGCCATTACCATGTTTTTTTCATTTGAAACCTCTTTGTTCTCTCAAAAAACATCATGAGACTATGCTACTCAAACTAATGTGGACCCATGAGAATTGCAGGTCTTTGCTTTAGGACTTTTTTGCACTGCCCTCCATAGCGTATTAAACCATAAATTTTTTAAAGAAAGAACTGATGTGTTGATTTTGTATTCTTTGTTGTTTTTTGAAGCATCAGAGAGCTGGGTGTTAATAATAAGAGTCTTGATCACAGCAGGAGTGTTGAGAACAGAGTCCGGATGCTGTGTGATGGCCTGCGGACCACACACTGTCTACACACTAGCTGCCCTTCATACACAAAGATCATTTCTCCTGTGTGTGTGTCTATGGGTACATTATGTGTGTATATTGATGTGTTGATATTATTGATCTCTGCTTTGTAACAAAGGGCTGTAAAGCCTGTCTGGGTGGAAGACAAGCTGACTACCTGGACGCAATGAATGCTGAATAGCTGGCAGGGCTGGTGCAGTGCTCAGAAACTGGCCCAGTATGTACCTCATTAATTTGTATTCATCAGGATCAGCATTTACAAACGCTATTTTCTTCAAAAATCAGTTTTTACCAGAAGTCATGAAAACAATCTTGCTGAGCATTGTAAGGCTGACTTCACCCCATATGGGTAGAAATTGGCTGTTTCCTAGTAACATGGAACATTCATCAATTACAAACAAACAGTATTTGTATGAAATTGACGGGTCAAGTCACGTGCCATGTCTCTGGAAAACAGTGACCTGCTGTTGCTTTTTCCTCCCCTTCTTTTCTTGTTTTAGCTGTAAAAATAAAGGGGTACATGAGGGGCATATGCCCAAACTCGCCATCAGCAGTCAGTAAATGAAAACATCTTTGCTATAGCTGTGAAATATAGAGAAACAATCGATAGCAATCAATATTTCCATGAATAAATCAGTAAATGGCATGTAGCGTCTCCCTTTGGCAATAGTGGTTCACTTCCAATAGGGCTTTGATGTGATGTAATTTGGCAGCTATATTGGAGGTCATCGGTTCATGTGCAAGGATAAATGTCAACAGCTGATAACATTTCAACATTAAATGTCCCTGTCTCAACCAAACAACCAAAGTAAATGTCCTTTTTTCTTTTACTGGGAAGCGACAATTTAAATAGTGATTGGACCGTTACGGATCAATCTTGTGTTCATATAATGGCACAATGTTAGCTAGCTTTACATAGATTGTCTTCTAACTATTGTCGTATTAACACACCTGATTTGCAAGCCGAAACATGTTTTATGTCAGCATTAATAACTATTAACATGGTAAATTAATAAAAATCAACACACCTCTTTCAGGTATCTGGATTAGTTTAGCTGTTACAGTGGGGCCCAAAAGTCTCCTAAAAGGTTGGACTTCATTGGCATTAATCAAAGCTAATCTTCAAGATTAAGGCAAGCTATACTGTGTATTTTTCTTATCATGCAGTTTAGTATTTAGAGTATAATTTGAGTCAATCCTTCTGTCCGGCTGCCATGAATACTCAGTAGAGCAGCAAGTGTGTTTTAGTGTAAATGTGTATTGTAAATGTGTGTTAATCCGCGATCGAAAGTAGTCCCCAACAAATGCACTGTTTCTTCTGAGTAAACTTTGCTAAAATCTACAGTCCCCAGTCATTTTAGGAAATATCTAATATCTATCTATATTGTTTTTTTTCAAAGATTTGCATCTTCAGTAGGAACCAATGGGCTTGGGGCTGAGTGCCACAGACAGGGTAGAGAATCCAGCTTTAATGTCATTGTGCAGCCTTGTGTTGTAGAATGACTAGTAAATGTACCTTGAACCTTGAACCTTGAGATTATTTGCTCCTATTGCCCATTTCTAGTCTCTACACAGAAAAAACAAATGTTCCTATTAATAGTAATAGTAGTAGTAATATTTAGTTGACATCAAAATGTATGAATTTCTAATTGAAAACAGAAAGATGCCCCCATGCCAATGTGACTTATTTTAAATGAAAGTTATCTGGGTTTCTCACAATCATAACCCAGTTATGATGTTTACATACACCAAGCCCAAAACTGGGTTACTCTCTCTGCATTTCCCTCAGACTGAATATTTAACAAGATGACTGACTGACAGACTGGCTCACTGGTAAGTGGATTAGGAAGACATACATGTATTGACCACCTGACTGACTGAGTAGCTAAATAACATTGTGTGTCCAATGTCTGGTCTATATTAAAGAGAATGATTCATGGCGATGTCATGTGGATCACAAAAAAAGTTGCTGAAAAAGTTCTCTCTTTAAAAACTTGTAGTCAGGTGTCTAAAGTCAAGGTGCAGCTTCTGCAGCTCGTTTATGGTTTATTCATAATGAGACTTCGCACTCCCAAGGACCAGGGACTGGACTATCTGACGGCTCTGTGTGTGTGTGTGTGTTTGCATGTGTCTGAGGGAGAGACAGTGAGTGTGTGTGAGTTAAAACTGGACAGGCGGTGTGGATGCTGTTGGCTGCCTTCAGATGGCTGGTCTATTCTGATGGAAAAGGGTGGCTGAGTTTGTGCTTGTTTCACACACACACACACACATGCACACGCACACACACAAGCTGCTCGGTGGCTGACATTCTCCTTTTTTCACCTCTAATTGGTCCTCTGGGAGTTGTCAGAGGTCTCAGTGGCTGTCTGCAAGGTGGCAACACACACACCCACACACAGGTGCAGGCACACACACACACACACAGACACACACACACACACACATACACAGCCATGCATCAGGACAAGTAGGTGATGGAGGCGACAGAGGAGGAGAGGCGCTGTGATTGTCACCTGAAGGTCATGAACATTTATCACTGTTTGTAAAGACAAAGGAGGGGAGATTGGAGAGGAAATATCACGTTGGCCTGTGCGGCTGTTCTAAACTGGGTAAGACTGGGTATGAATCCTCACTGCTTTAATAACAGATTCTCTACTGTTTTGGGCATATCAACCCATGCAGGCCACCTAGTCATAAGCCTGTTTAGTTGAAAAGGCCACATAATTCTAGCTGTATTGTGTTGGCCACAGCCTATAGAGCCATGTATATGATGTGTGGAGCTCTCTTGCAGCTGTGAACGGGCGATTGTGTTTCTAATTGTACACCAGAGTCTCAACATGGCATAACTGAAGAGACTTAGTAGTTCATTTCTGTGCTGTGCTTGAACTGGAACTCACCATTTCATCATAAGGACACTGTATTTTGTGGTAGCTCCATTTTTGCTTTCCTCATGGTTGTGGAAAGGCTCATTAGGCATTTGTTTTGGACAGATGTCATTTAAAGTAGGCTGCAGAATTATGATTGTCAGTTTTCTATTTTACTCAGACATCTCCAACAGATTGGACAAATGCATCACTCGCTTGGTTGCCTTGGCGGGAAAAATATGGCAGTAGTAGAAGATTTCTCCCTAAACATGCATGCTGCTTTATAGTGTAGTGCAACAGCAAGTAGTCTGACTAATCGCAGCTCTCTTTTCATTTGAATGAGGCCAGTCAGGTGGCGCAACGGGGGTGCCAACACAGAGAGTTCCGGTAAAACAACACAGTGTCGTCTGGCAAAAATGTTGAGTGTGGCTCAACTTTTGTCGCACAGCAACATTGGCCATTCAAATACGTGCACATTCCTGGTAGATTGCTTTGCAACATGAACAGCATATTTCTACTGTTTACCTCACAATCGTTGCGACAAAACATAAAATAATTGCCAAAGTGATAATTTTCCAGAGTTGTAAAATCCTGTCCAAGTATTATAAACCATTGTGCCTTGTTTTCACAACACGCATTGTTTTCTTTTGTCTGCAGCCTACTTTTGGAGGTACAATTTCTTAAAGAATATTAGTGAGAGAGACAAGAAATATGGGGAAAGAGAGTAGGAGAAGGACATGCAGCACATGGTCTGGCCAGCTGGGAATCAGACCAGGGACTTGCTGCTCAGGGCATTTGCATCCATATGGTATGTGCCCTAACCATTCGGCTATCGGGTTCCCCCATACAATTTCTTTTTGAGGACTTAAATATTAAAGTATGGATGCTTTATATTACATTTGTATGGTGCAACTGTTGTGTTGTGATTGGTCAGTCTATTTATCTTTTCAATAAAATAAAATAATTAAAGTGCATATAAGAAATAGTAAATGAATGCTATACTGATGTGTGTGTGTGTGTGTGTGTGTGTGTGTGAGTGAGTGAGTGAGTGTGCGCCCCTGCATGAGTCAGTGCCCCACTTGGGCAACACGCATCACATCACAGTGGAATGGGTCAAACATTTTTCTAACTGGCTAGCTTACACATGAAGGAGGACTCCATAAGGAGTCGGTCTAGACCTGCTCTATATGAAAAAGTGCCCTGAGATAACTTTGTTATGATATGGCGCTATATAAATAAAACTGAATTGAATTGAATTGAATTGAAGGCTGGCTTGATCTGCGCAACTGTTCTGAATGCCATGCCGTGTCAACGTGCAGTCTTGTGAAGGTCAAGGTTCATGAAGTCCAAGGGTCATGCAACATAATTCAAGCAATACATTTTTTAACATGCTTTTATATTTTCCTATAGAAATTAAACTTTTAAAAATGAACTTGATATAAATGAACCTAATATTTACTTTTACGTTCTTGCCATCCATTTGCATTTCAGGTAAGCCCATGTTCATGGCCAGAAAGATGGCCTAAACATTGCTCCAGTAGCCTTTCCTGCTGCAATCTTAGCATGACTAATCACTGTAATATCAGTCATCTCTGTTTACATTCAGTTAGCCTGTTGGGGGAAAACAGTGTGATGGATCAACTACTACTACTACCTAAAAAGTCTTTTCAAGTTGATTTTCATACTATACTGAAATGATTTGAAACTCTTGGATGCCTGGAAAGACGCATACATCCAGAATTCTAAATCACTGGTAATATTTGAAAAATGGTCTGCAGTCATGTTAAATATATCCATTTTAGTGACTTGGCCTGAGTGTGCAAAAACAGCGGTGGGGGCCTTCACAATGGTCAACTATTGAAATGTTCATTTTCCTTGAAGACGTCTAACTGTTTTGTGATGGAAAAATATTATAATAAAAGCATGTGAAGGCTTTCTTTTCAGGCACTGCAGATGCAGGCATCTGTTGTTTCGCTGCTGAAAATGTAATACACAAACAACCAAGATACTGGAAAGAATCTCTGCAGACGTGAGAGTTAATCTGCTGTGATTTTGGTGCTGGCTTCTTGAGGGCTTGGATTTAGGCCAGTTCAACAGTGCTTTAAAAGTATTTCGGTGACTCGCACACTCAAATACACACAAGAATAACAAGGTGATGGGGGAAATCCCTTTGAACCGGAAAACTTGAAGGCTCCAGCCCCTTTCACTGCATGATAATGGAGCGGTGAGGCTCGTTACAAACCAGAGTGAAGGCGTCCAGCCAGAATCAATCAGTCTCCTGTGTGTTCCTCACCTGATTCAATTAAAGCCTTTTCATAAAGCACCAACTTAATGGGACTAATGCAGTGCAGGCAGAGAGAGGGAGAGGAAACATTAGACAGAGCAAGATGAAGACAAGGAAGGGCAAGAGACATGAGTGAGAACGTTTTGTGATTCATCAACTTACTTAACTAACATTACCTAGGTGAACTACTGAGCATGTGTTTAATGTCATGGTTTTGTTCAAGATTTAATGTCTTTACAATGCAGGATAATAGAGGCATTTTGGTGTATACTTTAATTCATTGGAATAAGGTAATTTTATTGTGATATACTGTAGGAATTGCACTGCTTCAGCCATGCTGATGGTTGAAAACCACGGTTGCATATCGGGGGCTGCACCCTAGTGCTGAAAATGTGAACTGCTGTGGTGGATTATCCTTCAATCAAGCTCTGTAAGGCCAGTGCACAATGAGAGTGATTAGTTGATTAGTTACCTAGTCTTTTTAATCAGTTATTTAATGATCATGTCTGTTTTCCCTTGATGAGCAGCCTCAAAGAAGCACTTCCTCACGCTTTATTGTCCAAAAGTCTTTCTAAATCCTAAAAATGTGACACTGATGTGGTGTGAACAAAGTGTTGCCATGCTGTGTCAACAGAACGAAATGGGTTACCTTTGTATGGAAAGTAGCTCAGATAAAAAAGAACATTATTTGTGCTTGTTGCAGCAAGACACTGACAGAGCTCTGTGTGGGAAGATAAAAGCACATTTCCTTTCAGTGAGTCGTAATTGCTGTGTAAGCGTTCCTTCCAGATCCTTCAATGTGAATGCGTATGGATTTATTGATCCTGTGCAGTTTTTAAGTGCACAAAGGCAGTTTTTGGGAAGTGTTTTTCAGAGGCTCCAACCACTAAGTCAGTGGTCAGTCTGATCTTTGAGGGACACATTTATTTAAAGCCAAGACAATTTGTCTCCCTGAAATGATGCATGCAAAAGAGAGAGGAAGGACACTCTGTGTGTAGTGAAGGACCTGTGTTGTTGAATATTTACATATACTGTACCTAAACCACTGGTGTAAGGCCATTCTGTAATTCTTACAACTATAGACAACCAGTTCAGAGCAGTACTAAAATGATGTTATTTCCTGTGAACAGATTGCAAATCTGTATGGGTACTTTCCGGTGAAAGCTCTGTTCTCTTGGTGTTATTTTTACATGAAGAAAAATAAAGAACAGGATAAGCTTAAATGCTTTGTCATGAAGGAGATATGAAAAAGAAAGAGAAACGTTCTGTAAATAAGGCTTAAACCTTTCTGCCTGGTTGAACCTATAAGGAGTGTCAGTGAAAATCTAGATTTAACTGTTAAACCTGATGATTATACATTTAAACTTGGATTGAATCCAAAACCAAATGAAAAGTTTCAATAGATTTAATGTTGGACAAAGCTGAAAACCGCTTCCTGCTGCTGGAAACAAGGTTGATGAGAGACAAGTTTGCGACAAGAAAACCAAAACAATAGGTGTTTTTGGACCAAAGTGTTCTGGGGAGCTCCCCCGAGAACTACATTACCTTCAAGGGCTTTTTTTCTGTTAGCATTCGCACCACCAAGCGTCACACACAAGATTTTTATATTTCTTTGATGAGTCAAAATGGGGCGGGGTGGCTGTCCGAAAATGCCTTTTGACGGCAAAGAGACTGAAATGCTCCACAGAGGAGAGGAGAACTGCAGAATTGGTGATAATTCCCTGTGGGTTAATCACTACAAGCAACCCCATTCAGATTACACATAGTTGTTTGATCCATTGTCAATGAGGAAAATATCAATTAGTGCAGCTTTGAAGAAAAAGGTCTTCAAATTCAGCTGATAGGGAGAGATGATGTGAAGGACAGCAGAAACTTAAAGAATGAGGTTTTTAGATTTTATAGAGATTGTGCAGAAAGGAAGAATCGGTGAAAGTACATTCTTTTGTGAATAATTCACTCCTCTCATTGTGTAAACACATCTTAATAAAAAAGCCTTTTAAAGCCTTAGCCTTCAGAAGTTGTAGATTGTGAAGATTGCCACTTATCTTTCATATTTCTTAACCTTGTCAGTATCTTCGTACTGGTTTCAGCAATGCTCTGTGGCTGCTGTTGCTACAGCTTCTCTGTGGCCTTTTCAGTGGATTTCTGCCTTTGTTGTGTCAATGTGATATGATAGTCTGACTCTATTGCTTTTGTTAAACATCTTTCTCCGTGTGTTACTAATGACTGTACGGCTCGGTGGTGGGAGCGTTGAGTGCATTTATGTGTCGTCCTCTTTTTGCCAGGCAAAAATAAATCTTTGTTTATGGAGAGACAACCGTGGTAAATGGGAATGTTCAACATTGTCAGGGAAAAAAGATTCAGCTTGGCCGTGAATGTGCATAAATTGTTGGGTGCTTGTTGGGGCCGTTTGTGAGTTTATGAGCTTCAGAGAACTCTCTCTGGAGTTGTGTGGTTCATCCAAGGTGCTTGGGCTGTTTGATTTACTCAAACATCTACATCAAACATCTGCAGGACATGTTGAGATTTGTTGATGGTAACTTTAAAACACTCCAAACAGGGTAGAAGCGACTGAAATTGATTAGTGAATGAAAATAGTATTTTCACATTAGCCATGTCTTATACCTCAGGAAGACCCACTAAATGAGTATAGAAAGATATTGCATTTGTTAATGCACGCTAATACTACATGCACAAATACAGTATCACTGTCTGCTAAGAATGCATGCTAAGAATTTCAATAATACTGTCAATGTAAACTAAGAGCGTTTTCACACCTAACCTGTTTGGTCCGGTTAAAACAAACCCTGGCGTTTGCCCGGTTAGTGCAGTAGTGGGCAGGTGCGAACACAGTAATCGCATTCGGGTGCGGACCAAAACAACCGCACCAAGACCCTTTAGAGGAGGTGGTCTTGGTCCGGTTCTCTGGAGTGGTTCGTTTGAAGTGGGAACATGATCCGACTTTGATCCGACTTAACTACCAGTGTACTCCGCAAGTTTGAGCTAAACAGCTCCTGTAGCCAGGTGTGCTTTGCATTCTGTTCAGTTGTCTGAAGGCAGCACGTCTTCTTTGCAAAGTGTGAAGCAGTAGTAGTAGTAGTATTTTCAAGACGTTTCTTCAGAGTGCATTCGGCATTCTGCTGGTAAAGTTTTGCCTGGTATATTGGCCAGATAATTACTACGGTTATGAGCAAATGCCAGCTGTGCTGTTGCTCCATGTTGAATTGCATAGCAATGTTTCTCTCACAGAAATGTACACTAGTCCAGAACACAGGACCTTCTTCCTGTATTTACTTTCTTGGTCCTGCCCCAGACACATCTGACCAATAAGCAGAGTGAATGTTCTCACGTGGTTTGTAGTGATGCATTTTAGTTCATCAACTGATTCGGACCAGAGCAAACCAACTATAGGTGTCAAAAAAGAAATGAAATGCAGATGGGACCTGTATCAACTTTTCATCTTTTCATTGGCTAAAAGTCCTGTGAATCTTCATGAATCAACAGAATGTGCAATCAGCTACACTTACTTCACATCTCCACCTGTTATTAGTGCAATCCTCCTTTAAATTCATTAGTAGTTAGTAAATCCAATGACCTACCACTAAGACCACTATGCTGCAACTGTTTCCAAATCAACAACATGAGAATTCTGCACTCCTACATCAAGCAGTTCAGGTGTCAAGAAATCCATAAACTGCCCTCATAATGCAGTCTTATTAAATCTGGACCTCAGTGTTGCACTGTTTAGCCCAGCCATGTACTCATTTCTGTTTCTCTGCTTCTTTTTCAGCTCCTTTCCCCAGTCAGTCAAAACCTGAAGGACTATGTCTGATAGACCCATCTCCCAATTCAAGGTGATTCAGCTGCGAAGATAGAAACATTTGTGACCTGTACATCCTACACCTCCTCCAGAAAAATGAGGACTATCTTACTGGGCGTTGTATGGCTTTGTCTTGGCCTGTGCCTGGATGCTTTGTTTTTTAGTGGACAGAGGATAGAGACAGTAGATGGAAGGGGAACGAAAGCAGTGATCAGAGGTGAGAAGCTGCTCAAAAGAGTGAGACGAGGCTGGATGTGGAACCAGTTTTTCCTTCAGGAGGAGTATACAGGCAGCGACTACCAGTATATTGGCAAGGTAAGGTACATTGCCAATTTTTGGTTACACTGATCGCTGACATAGTCCCATATGACAAATAAAATTCCTTTGTTTCGTTGGAAAGACACTCATCAGTCATGCTTGTTATTTGTTCCTAAATTGCAGGTTTATTAATATGAATTTATTTTATTTAAGTTAATCACTCTTTACCACTGGTGATGATTATTCCTAAACAAGTTTCTTCAAAAATCGTGGATCATCTACAATTTTATATAGATTTTGTGACTCTTCTCTTCTTGTGCTACTGGTACATTATCTAAAGCATTAGCAGTAGCATTATCCTGTATCACTTGTGGTTACTTGAAGTGGATGCTGTTCAGCAAAAGTTCCATAGGCTTACTTTGAAGAGTTTCACTCAGCTCTTTCGAGGCTGTTTTGTTGTTTTGGTTTTATGGCCCACAACTTCACTGTTCAGTTGATTCTCCCTGCTCTCATCAAACGTGTTTCCAGCAGCAGCAGGCAGCTGTTTTCAGCAAGAAAGTCCTGATATACCCACTGTTCACTAGCTGCCCAACATCAAACAGCAGAAAACAAAGTTGGAGCATTTAGCAGCTAAAGAGACATACTTTTCTCAAGAGACCAAACCAGAGTTGAACAGAGAGTGAATATTGGACTTACACTCATTAGGTGGCCAGACACACCACTCCAAATGAATGCTATTGTTGCGCCATATCTACTGGATGTATAAATAGGCTGTTTGCTAATATGTTTGATATATTAACTTTATACATCCCTATATACAGTATGTCAAACGTGTAAGATTGACACAGCTTTAAAGACACTATGTTTAGAATTTGAAGCTCTTCAACTTTGGCGCCCCCAAGTGACTTAAAAAAATCCACTATTACAAACTGCAATGCCTGCTGATACACTTATTCTCTACAAACAAAAATGTATACCACTAAAGTAATTTACAATATGTTAGATAATCACATAAATATTCTACACACAGGTCCTTAACTTTAGCTCATGATGGCAGCACAGAGTCCACTGAACACATAGTACAGCAGACACCGTAGGACATGTATTTTATGCAACTTTGGATGAGCGTCAGAGTTCTGTAGTTGCTGTGGAGCAGTGAAAGCACCGCTGCTGGAGCTCTGTTTTTTCAGACTGTCACAATAACGGAATCTCTAAAATTATTTCAGTGTGATATTTTCCTCTTCCAAACTGTTTTGATGATGATGTGTTTGTGGCCCAGCAACTGCCCTGTACAGTCCACATTCAGGACAGAGAGGCTGACAGGAAGAAAACGGCAGGATAGTCACAAAGACAGCATGTGCAAATGTGAAGTGAATATATCAGGAAGGTGTAGAGTTTTCTCACCTTGCATGCAGAGACGTCTGTATATATATGTATATATACAGTATATACATATCAATACCTAAAGTGTTACATATTTCAATACTTTTCCACCTTTTCCATAATATCCACACGTCATGCTGTTTCTGTCTCAGTATGTTCCATTGCTATTTGTGCTACTGCTGCGTCTGTACACTCTTTGAAAGTCAGAAACATTTTCATTTATACATTTCATTTTAAAGGGAAAATCCATCCAAATATATATCATCATTATATATTCTGGTGACATTTTCAGTGTTCACCCAAATAGCCTTGTTCCACTGCAGGAGAACTGAACAACTTGTGACCTGAGGCTTGAAACTTTATGTTTTGCCTTTAAAAAGGCAAAAGCGACTCAGTCAAGGTGGCAAAATTTCAATGAAGTAGCACGCGTGGTATGTTTCACCTAAATGTACAAAACTTGGTTGGCACATGTAACGTGTCCAGACTTACAAAAAAGCCCCAATCCACAGGAAGTTGGACTGTTTTGAATTTAGTGTTTGTTTGAAGTGCATTTTTGCCATTTACAGGAACTTTATTTTACAGACTCCTCCTAGCAGATTAAAAGGATCCACCTCAGATTTGGTCAGTGAAATCTAAAGACCTTCACTAAAGACCTGCTAAGTTGTGATGGTTTTGAGTTTCCATATAACAGCGTTGCCGTGACGAGGTAGAAAAAAAAAAACGGGAAGCTATTGTAACTCGGCTAAAAATTTTCCAATTGGCTCCAAGCTTGACATGCTTGATTAGACTCCAGGCCTGAGGGTATCTACCCACCTACTGGCAACAGGAAGTCAGCCTTACATGACAAACATCATTCGATTTACCTAAAATTTACATTGTGTGGTCTACACTGGACATACAGCAACATCATGCATAATTAGTCTGTGTTCTCTAGCGCCACATAGTGGACACAGGAAGGGATATTTAACTCATGCAATGTCCAATATTCATGAGAGCCCGACATGAGGGCCTTGCTTGGCTTGGCTTCTGAAACTGCCAACTCTTTCTCCTATGCCCAAATACTGATGATGGACAGCAAGCATTCTCTATTGTTCATCTTAGTATTGTCCTGGTTTATAAAGGTACAGTAGTAAAATGATGGTTACTGTTTGTTGTAGTCATTCTTGATGATAGATCTGCTTGACCATTCCTGATCGACAGCACTGCTGGCAGCCCCTGTACCTGTACCACTCGTCCCCAAAGCAAGCAGAGAACAGCGGAAACAAAAGTAGAAAATGTGACAATGGCCACGCAATACAATATGCTACAATAGGTTCCTAAAGTGGAAAAGGGCTAAATGTGAGTGAGGTCACACAGCTCCAGCATCTCTGGCTGTGAGGCCAAATGATCATACAGATGGTCCAAACCAAAGGTTTTTACAAGGCCAACTTGGTGGGATAGGAAATTTACAAAAAACCCAAACTACACATATGTGGTTGACAAAACAATCTCATCTCCAGTTCCGGTTACTAGCTGTTCTGGTGCTCTGAAGAAATGAAAGGAGAACCATAAGAAGTAGGCTTTACACTATTTTAAGGAAAACTGTTTTTTGTATATGCCATTCATAACTGATCAAAGCCACTGCTTTTGCTGCAAAATTGGATGTCTACACTATTGTTTCAGTGCAGTGTGTTCTGCTTTGCTGAATGTGAAGTTTATGAGGCAGTGTCATTATGATGTGTTTAATGTTTGTTATGAATAAATGACTGGAATCTATCAACATACACAAGTTGATACAATGAACACAATGTACCTCATACAAATTACAGTATATGAAGAAAAAAAACATTTACAAAATCAATCTTGTTTAAGACCCTCATGGCCAAGAAAGGTTTCATCCCCTCATTCATAAGTAAGGCCCTTAGTGAAGCTGTGCATGAAACATGCTGTTTGCTGATGTATTATTGCACTTGTAATAAGGTGTATAATGTTCATTTACTTTGTGCGGAGATATTAAGGTTATGTAGGGATTTTCCATCTAACTGGCTGCTCTGTTTAACATCAAGTGGAGTTTCTCACTCGTAGGCCTATTAGTGAAGTTAGCATACAGTGCAGCGTGATGATAGTTGGAGCTGTGCTGTTTGATCAGTAGCCAGATGCCAGGAGGTATATTGTGCTGCTCTGTATGAAGCCTGCTGTCTGACAGCACATAACAAAGCAAGCTTTGAAACAAACAGGAGTTTGCCATGATTGAGGTAAACACGGAGAGGAAGAAGACAGAGTCACCAGACTTTTCCTCCATGCTGGGGGGATGCCTTCACTGCAGGGGGTCTGCTGGATGCTTCAGATATGCTTTAGTGACAACAATATGGTTTAGAGACAGATTAGTAGGGACGGGGATGTGTTTAGCAGAGGCAACAATATGGTTAGGCAAACATTAATACTATGTTTTTCCTCCTGATGCCATGGAGTGCAGACATTTAAGAATCGTCTAATGCAGAATATTTATCGAGTCCTGATCCAGTTTATTTAATATTCAGTTATACAGCTGCACAGCATGCACTGCCTTCAGATGCAGTCTGCTTGACATCATCCTTTTCCATGTAAGAACAGTAAACATCAAATAACAAACAACTCTAGGCCTAAGCTGAGTTCATCGTCTGGGATGGGGCCAACCCCAGTAGTATACGGAATAGGAAGACAAAAAAACACAAGGAGCTTTGTGGTGTGTTGTGCGTTCATGTAAAGAGTCACCTATGGTCATCCAAACCTCAAAAGATAATTCTGACAACTTTGGTCTCATTTTCATAGTTTCGTCCATCATTCCTATGGGTAATAACTATATTGTACTCATCCAGTTAATTACTGGGATGTGGGAACACAGCAAATAGAAAGAAGTCAGACAGGTCAAAAACACGAGCAGCCAGATGATCAGATAGGCTGGAAACAACTCCCAGACCTCCAAATAGAGTGGATTAGATCATCTGGATAAACTGGTGGTTTGTTAACAATCTGTCTGATCGGCTTGTGTTTCTTGACCCGTCAGACTTTGGTTCCCAGATCTCAGCAGTTTAACTGGTGAGTACGGTGTTATCATAACCAATAGCCATTTTGGCTGGCTGCCAAAATTTGGCAGTCATAAGCTATGTCGTAAGAAAATCAATTCATCAATTATGGTCAAACAGGGCCAATATCCTGAGACTGTGCACCCATAGTTATCAGAGATGCAATACTCTATGTTTCAGAGACAGCAATGTTGTTTTGAGATAGGCGCTATCAAATTTTCAACAATGTATAGATGGCTCAAGCACAGACACATGTGCATTGCTCTTTGTGAATTAACCCCCCCATCAGCTCAAACACCACTGATGGAACCACCAATCAAACACTACCTTTGTCCCATTTGCTCCATTGAAACTTTCTCTGCTGGAGTCAATAGGGCCAACTTTCTTCTTTCTCTTATTCAAAAACCCATGATCAAATTACAGTATTTAAATATCTGACATCACTTTCTTGTATATCATCCCAAAAGTCAAGTGCACATCCTACAGCCTTCAGACAGACAGATATTCATCCATGATACTTTTTTGAGATGTCTGGATAAATTTGATGGGTGTCTAATGCATGATTTATGTCTATTTAGGGATTTTTTTGCTGTGTCCATTCCACATGTTTGTGGCAAAGAAGGGCCGCCCTTTGTGTTTGTCAGCTATGGTGATAATAGCAGTAAAAACATAAGACTATACTGTGTCTTTCTGCAATTTTTACCGCAACATATAAATACAGTACATATGTATTACATATATGTACATATAGTATAGTCGGTTATTGCCCAATCCCTAAGAAGAATATTACCCACCATGGCAAACATTTTTTGAAAATCACTTACACAAAGATTACACAAAAATAACAACAGAAAATCCAAGTGAGTGTAACACTAGATCTCAGTTAGGCCCACTGCTGCAGGGTTTTTCAATAAAAGTTAGAAATACCAATGAGAAGAAAATGTCTTTCAGTGGTACCTAATAAATGTGGTACCACTGTCAGCATGAAGGTGATTGTGAAAAACTCTAAGAGACAGCAGTATGGTGGAGATATAGCAGAGACAGTGATCTGGGACACATAAGGACTCCAGAAAGCATACTCGGCTCTGGAAATGCGCTGTGGTGAAATGTCTGCAAGCTTTGTCAGCTCGTGTTAGGTGAAAGCATGGAGGTGTTGCAACCCTGCAGATTGACAGATCAAATCAGACTGAACACTGCTGGAGAGAAAAGGCAGCAAGAATCAAAAGGAGGGAGCGAGGGAGAAAGGGAACGAAGGGCAGAGAGTGAGGGGGAAGGGAGGAAAGGAAGGGAAGCAAAGGAAAAGTAGGTTTTGTAATGTGAAGAATATGCACAGAAAATGTGTTGTTAAAAGAAAACTTGAGAAGAGAAGGACAGGAAAGAATCAAGAGAACAAGAAGTCGGCTATAAGAAGACAAAGATGTGAGAGGCAGCAGAAAGAGCAGAGAGTGAAAAGGTGAAATACTGCAGGTCGACATAAGCTGAGTTTCCATTCACAGCTAAACAGAAACAGCAATATTTATTACAGTTTCCTCACTGTTGGACACTTGCTTGAAGCACAATATTTTATACAGAAATTATACAGTAAATAGTGATGTTATTTGATGTTAAACAATAAAGGAAATAGGCTTGGTCTGATGTGCTGAATGAATTGTTCACTTTGTACAATAGCTGAACAGTGGTTATGTAAAATGTCTGTAAAATATCAGCAAGCTGTGGGCAATACTCTCTCTCTAACTCTCTTTATATACATATATATAAAACCCATAAAGGAATGTCAGTGTTTGGCTGATCTACCAAATTACTGTAAATATCTATAAAATCCAGGTGCCATCAATGCCAGAATTATTTAAAAGTCCAATGCTGCCATAAATCCATCTTGCCAACATCACCTGCAATGGTCTAATACACCCAAAGATATTAAAGTAAAGGGATAGATATCTCAGTATAAACAGCATGGCAAAATCTCTGTTGGCTGACAAATGTATAGTCTCAAGGTATATATTATAATGTCGCCCAACCCTAACCTGTATAAAAAATGGATGGACGTTAACTGTTACTAATCATCATCACTACTAATCATCATCATTATGACTCACACAATATATCTGGTATGTTGTGTCTAATATTTAGTTCTCATTAAAGTTGTCTGACCATATTTGGTTCATTTGAACATCATAGATGTTTGACAAAACAATCTCAACTCAAGGTCCACTTCCTCACTTTTTTCTGAAGTTCTCAGCCGTGTCACACGGTCTTCATCAGTTGATTGAGTCTGCTCAGTTATCGTAGAGATCTGTTGACATGCGAGATTAGTAGCCATAGCACTGTGGATATCTTGTACTTGTTGGCCTACAAGTTATGCATAAAATTTTATTCTTGAGCTTGGAAATAATACTTTGACAAAACAGTCCACTTTACACTGTGTGATGTGGTTGAAAGCTCAGGAAAAAGCTAGAAAGAGGACCTTGAGTTGGGATAGTGTTGTCTACTATTTTCAAGGTCAAACTGAACTTTGATGCTTATCATAGATTTTCAGGTTTGTATGTCTCCTCCAGTACAATGGAGGTGAATGGAATTTCAGATGTGGTGCTCACAGCATTAAAAAATGACCCAACACACCGTTTTCAGGACAGTTTCCAAAGGGACTATTTTCTACCAACATAATAATCCCTATGCAAACAGTTGACAGAGAGAGAGAGAATAAACCTGACATACTTTCAGGAATTCTGCATTATGCACTCTAGTATGCCGGTATGATAAGGTTTTTGGAGTATCGCAGTTGTGTGTTGCCCATGTAAATATAACCTGGTTTCAGAAACCTGGATAAGTTCTTATCCTGACTTCGAGAAAACTGAATAGGCTACCTGGAGTACTCCAACAGAAACTGGGATACGGAGCGTTCTGGTGGCCCCATTTTCTGTCGTCTCCCTCTTTATACTATCAAGTAGAGGCAAAAATGCCCCAAAAATACTTTTATTGTCACACTTGTCTTCCATTACTGGTGATGAAATGGAGAACCAAAACCCAGCAGAGTGGTGAATACAGCAGAGTCATCACAACCAGAAACAAACTGAGTTCGTCTTCAGATGTTGAGGTAACTCAGTTGGTACACAAATTACATTGATTTGAAATGACCTGAGATTTGGTGGATTTGGAGGAGACAAAGACACACCTGCACCACTGCAAGCAATCAGAAAATATTATTAGAACCATGTGTATAGAAGTATTAATAACCAGATTTTTCTGTATCATGTGAACATCATGTCCTGAATATGATCACCAGAAAACCAGGACAAAACTGAATTTAAGCATAGTCACTGAGAAACTGACTTTTTAAATGTACATTTTGAATGCTTTGAGCATCACAAATTAAAATTCCATTCACCTCTTTTGTATTTAGGTGGCAGCAGAAGTTTCAGAGGTAGATATCTTTAAAGACTGAAAAACTGAAACTATGAGCAATAAGAAAATGCTTTTTCATCATTTGGGTGAATTGACCCTTTAACTTTATAACAATACTTTAGAACTAGAGCAATAAAGAAAGAAATGAAGAGAAGAAAGAAAGCACATTAAGGTACTTTGTGTACTTGACTTGTGACTGAGTGAGATCAGTGACATTATTGCCTTTGTCCTTACTGCTCTTGAACGTGATAGTGCTGAATTCTCATACAGTTTTCATGCAACACTCACTCTGCATTTGTGCTGCATTATCACTGCATCTGTTTAATAATTATTTATTTGGCTCACAGGCTCAGGAAAAACTAACATCTGAATTTTCAAAAATAATCCCTCTCAATGGTGGCTGGAAAAAAATGGACTGTGTGAAATATAGTGGCTAAAATATCTATATGTTTGACACAGGCAGACCACACAGCAACAGCATCTGCTTTTGTTGCTGTTTGGCCTCAGTGACACAATTCATCCTGTTCATACACCAGAACCAGGCAGATGAAGTGTAACCCATCCCTCCAGACTGCTGATTTGCAATGTTGTCGTGTGTGTGTGTGTGTGTGTGTGTGTGTGTGTGTGTGTGTGTGTGTGTGTGTGTTTGTGTGCGTAGTTAAGTGGGGGGTTATCAGCAGTGAACCAGGAAGACCCTGAGGAAAAAAATTGCTTTTTGCTGCCTTTGAAAAGTGGTGCAAGTGTGGAAGAGTCTAATTATCCCCTCAGTCTCATCAGAGTTGTGCAAAAAATTTGTTTAAAGTGGTTTAGTTGTTCCCAGAAGCATCCATCATCCACTGCAACAGCATGTCCAGCTTAACCAGAGACTGAAGTTTTATTAAAATCATTATTCTCCACTAGAGGAATCATTTTAATCAGTTTAGTGCAGCATTTGTTATTTCCAGTATCCAGTGTTTGTTTCATACATGCAATTATAGTACTCCATTCAAATAGGATTTTTTATGCTTGAGAAGAAGGCTTTTTAGCCACTGTCCAAATCTGCTGTTATTTCGTTCATTTATTTGTCAATCATCCTTCTTCATTTAAATGGGAACTACACTAAGTTTACAAATCACAGTCATCAGGGTTATCTCAGCCTGGGCTTGGGGGAATACAACATTATAACAGAAAGCCTGCATTCCAAACTCGCAGTGAAAGTGACCAATCAGAAGAGGGCCAGTGCCTCCCTTGGTTTCCGCCCCCAAACTGTCAAAAGTCAGGTCGATTCGAGCGAGCAGAATTCAAGCTCGAGAGCAGAGTGACACTGAGAGAGCGTGTGTGCCCTCCAGCGCGCGCCAAGCAGAAACTGCGCGTGGTGGCTGTTTGTGCGCGTGCAGCTTAGTTTTATACACGCATGTGCAGCTCTTTGCCTCTGCCTATGTTTAGTTGCTCGCTTGCAGCTGCCTGTACAACTCTCGGTTGTTGAATTTGTGCGCGAGGAGTTATATTGTGCACGTGGCAGTTAATATCTGCACGTGTGAAGTTATACAATTTGCTCATGAGCGTGTTTTATCGCGCTCGCGAGATATGACATAAATCTAACGCCATAGACAGAGAGCAAAATAAGAACCACTCTGAAAAAAACAAATTAACAAACAAACATAAACATGACGTCGGACTGAATAGAGAAGTGAAAATGAAATGGCAGTTCAGTGTGATTATCAGACTAGATTCACTGGAGCATTACTGGTGGGATGAACACCATTCTTGCAAACGATATTTTGTTTTGATGATGGTGGTGAAAACCATCTAATACTGTTTTTTTCTTTAAAGCAAGACTTTGTAACTCTCATAAGAAGAATTAAACAAAATGTTTCCCTTTAAAAATAAAAAGTAGAATTTATAAGCAAAAAATGCACCCGTGTTTGATCCAATACACTCAGGGGTTTAGCTGCTACAGCCTTACTTGGTCTGGTATGACCAATATGTTGGCTTCTGTTAGCTAATGTTCACAAACTTTAGATAGATATTCCTGTATTATGGACATTGCTGAGTCAGTTTTTGGACTTAATAACTCTTTCCCACTTGTGCTACTGTTACAGTTAGCATTTAGCAGTATCCCATAATTATCACTCGCAGCCATAGTGGCTACGGTTCAGAAAAAGTAACAAAAAAGTAACTTGCCTTAACGCAATGCAATTGCATCTTTTTGTTTGACCCTCCCAGGCCACATCTTTCAAACTGATGCCCTGAGTTTGGAATGCAGGCTTTCTGTTATAATGTTGTATTCCCCCAAGCCCAAGCTGAGATAATCCTGATGACTGTGATTTATAAACTTCCCATTTAAATGAAGAAGGATGATTGACAAATAAATGACAGAAATAACAGATTTGAAACAGTTCTGGTGTTGTTGACGTCACCTGCCAGTGCCAGAGCGGGAAAGATAGTGACAGGGAAATGATCACATTGTGCGTGTTCATTTTTAGTTTTATTAGTTTTAGTTTTATTTTAGTTTTATTAAAATCATTATTCTCCACTAGAGGAATCATTTTAATCAGTTTAGTGCAGCATTTGTTATTTCCAGTATCCAGTGTTTGTTTCATACATGCAATTATAGTACTCCATTCAAATAGGATTTTTATGCTTGAGAAGAAGGCTTTTTAGCCACTGTCCAAATCTGCTGACATATGGATAGCTATTTAGACACTTAGAATAACAGTCTGAGCCTGTCAGTGGCCAAAAAAAAGCACTTTTAGTGGACGGACTTTGACGGGTGCAGTTGCTCACAAGGATTACGTTGCAGCCATTGCAGACCCTTTACCTAATAGTCATTTAGACCCCAAAATATGTAAAAAATAGGGCCCAGGTTTAAAAATACCTGGGCCCTAGACCTTGGACCTTGGACTTGGCTTTGGCTTTTTTTCTTTGGTTCTGAGGAACAGGACTCCTGTGGGAAGAGAGATATTTAGTTGAAAGGAAAATCCTCTCATTGACAACCCAGCAGAACTCCAACAGGCCAAGTCTGCAGATTTGGATTTTTTTTGGAGAGGAAGAAGAAGAGGCTGTGAGTCAGCACTCTTGTTTCCCGACAAGGCTCATTGGTATGAACAGGAACGTTTTCCGGGCCAGAAAGCTCAGAAGCTGACCCACTCATTGAGTTATTGGTTATAACAACCCATGCTGTGGTGGCATATTTCTTTTTTTTTAACAAAGTCCCACATAACAAAGTGCCGATTCCTTAACATGTAAAGTCACCGAATAAATGAAACATGATTCTTGTTCTTTTGCTGCGTTAATGAATGATGATCCTTTGATCCCTGATGATTATTGGTGGATGATCTACAGCTACAGTAGTTGCCAAGTCCCTGTACACCTACAGACCTGTAGAGCTGTAGTGTTTCACCGGCTAAATGCTACAGAATGGTGTATCTTACTTAGGTTTGGTAGAACAGGTTTCATCAAACCCACAGAAAATCATTGTAATTTTTACCTTTGTGTAGTTAGCCTGAACCCCAGAAGCAGGTAGGAAGTTTGCCCGTTAAAAGTGATGAAATAATTTTAGCAGCTTTATCTTAGCTTTTGTTCTTTGTAAATCTGCAAATCTGGGTCCTAAGCAAAAGTGAAGATCAGGGCCTGCCCAAAAGTATTACGTTCATTTTAGGTCACTCTGTTGGTACTTACAATTAGCAATATTGTATATTAGCATATACACCGCAGTTAGTGGTGGTGTGCATGTTAAAAGGTGCTGTGTAAATGAAAGTGCTGAAGTAGTTTACTGTCTTTTGTTGTAAGATCTGTTCATTTTTGATAGTCTTTTCAGATTTTGAATTCAAAATCACTTGAAATAGCATTTTGTTTTTTATTTGGTACAGATATGCATGGTTCCCAAAGGATGAATCCTACTGACTTTAGTATTCCCCTAATTTTTTATCTATCATCATCATCATCATCAGGTCAAAATTTTTACTTACTAGTGAAATCCCAGAGCTGCTAGCATTGCTGTAGACTCGTAGGTTTGTTTTTTATATTACTGCAGTTTGTACCATCACTTGCATGCTAACTTTACAACAGAAATACTTTACAGCCAGTATTCTAAATAATAATCATAATTACATTATCTGAAATGATTAGCCTACCCAAGCAACTACAGTATCGTTGCTGCATTTTCAAGTTTTTCACTCTGTCTATGAGATTATATATACCAAACAACATCAGCACACAGACCAGGGCAGCAGGACTGACTGTTTTTAGGGTAAGGGTTACATATACTGCTCTTTATGAAAAAGTGCCCTGAGATAACTTTGTTATGATATGGCGCTATATAAATAAAACTGAATTGAATTGAAAACAGTATGTTACACACTGTGGGGTTTGACAACTCTGCACTACAATAGGAAGTGAGTAACTAGTAACTGTAATTAATTACTTTTTTTCAGTAACCAGCGCAACACTGGTCATGACCAGGCAGGATTGCACATCAGCCTGCATCTATGCCATGATTCACAAAAATAGTGTGGAATTTAATCAAAATGAGATTTAGAATCAGTTCAGGTTTAGGGCTCCCCATAGGAAACCAGTGCAGTTTTCAGTTTTTTAGTATATATGTCATCATACCATATCCATCATATAACAGGTAGAAAACACTGTATGAATCAGTTTGGATCAGATGTTTTATGAAATAAAAATATTAGACCTTTACATAAATCTATCCAAAGCCAGTGTTTGTAAGTACACCTTCCACAGGTAGCGGGAAGAGTACCAGCTATAATGGCTCACTCACACACACATGTATAATCAAAGGCTTCACCCTAACACCTGGCCTGAAGGAGTAAAGCAGGGATGAAGGGATGAAAGGTGAGCAGCGAGCCACTTGAGGTCGAGAGATACAGACAAAGACAAGAGGCGAGAGAGAGAGAGCTGGGTTATTGCTGCAGGTATCAGAGTAAAAGCAGCAGATCTCACAGCAGATCCGATAGATGTTTACTCCTTCAGGCACAACACAAACTCTGGCTTTCTGCTGCTCTCTCTTCATTTTCAGCCGCAGCTTTTACCTTCAGAAGATTATTGTTTTGTTTTTCAGTCTTGAGTTGGCGCTTTCTTTTGTGTTTCTGTCTTTGCTCTTCTTTGCTTCTGACTTATATAAACCTGTCACCATCATCCACTGGCCTGTCCATCCTCTTTACCCTCCATCCCTGCACCATCAATAAGCTCTTTCCATACATAGATAGACGGAAACTATATTGGAGAGTCTAAATTTAAATAAACTGAACAAGTGAACCTGAAAAGGCTAAAACACCATATTTATTTGGTCTTTATGCTGCAATAGAGATGTAGAATTACATGTGCCTCACTGGTGTACATGTATGCATTGGCTCATTGCATTGATTAATTTCAGTCCACTGAGGAAGTAGAATGCTATCAAAGTGTTGAAGGCAGCAGTAGTTAGGGTGTAAGGTTTATGATAAATTGAGATGTAACATACAGTACAGGGCAGTATTTAAGACACTTATTCTCACACATTCAACAAGTCCTCCAAACTAAAAAACTAAATACTTTATTAGTCAAGCCTTCCAAACGGACTCATATGAGCACCTTCCAATCCGATAACCCTATCAGCAAGAGGATAAGCCTGTTAATATTCCATTATGTTGTTGTGAACACATCCAGTGAAAAGACTAAAAGCAACAATGTGTAGTGCTGCCTACCCTGTCTGTGGCTCCCAGGTCCAAACCCATTGGTTACTACTGAAGATGTAAACTTTTAAAAACACAAATGTATAGTTTGATTTAAGGCTCAGTAATCTCCTAAAACAGCTGGCCACTGCTTTTATCAAACATTACTCAAACATCAGAGGCAGGCAGACCTGAAATTTCAAAATTTCAGAAGGGTGCTCAAATTTATATATACTGTAAAGGGATGTCCAGATACGGCCATTCTATCCTGCCTTCTGTGCTTCGACAAGGTGGAATGGCTGTATGTATTTGAAATACTGCTCAGATTTGGCCTTGGAGAAAATATGATTACATGGATAAAACTGTTGTACAGCAACCTTAGTGCAGAAGTTCTGACTAAAACCATTATATCAAAACCCTTTAGCTTGTCCAGGGAAACACACCAGGGGTGCCCGCTGTCACCCCCCCTTATTAGTACTATCAATCGAACCCCTAGCAATAATAATCAGATCCCACCCCTTAATTACAGGAGTAACAAATAGAAACTATGAACACCGTACTGGCCTCTATGCAGATGATATTGTACTTTTCTTAACACATCTGGCGCAGTCCCTACCAACACTCCAAAACTATTGGAGTCTTTTGGGAGTATCTCTGGTTACAAGGTAAAAAGTCTAATATTCTTTTTACTTATGCTGCTTTACTTATCTGGGAATAAAGGTCACTCCAGACATAAATTACTTAGTTCCACAGAACTATAATCCAATTTTAATATCCATATCAGAATCCCTTAAAAGATGGTCAGATCTTCCCATTTCTTTAATTGATCGTGTCAATATTGTTAGGATGAATGTCTTACCAACATTTTTATATCTATTCCAATCCATTCCTTCATATGCCCCATCTAATCTATTCCCTAAATTGAAAGAAATAATCACTTTATTTGGATTAATAAACAGCCAGTACTTACTTTACTTACCATATGAAAGGGGAGGACTCCAAGTTCCAAACTTTCTCTGGTATTACTGGACAGCCCAGATTATTACACCCATGCATTGGTTCTCAGATAATTCTACAATACAATGGGGACAGTAGAAAAACTCTATCTGTATTCTGACACATTGAAAAACCTGCTAAAAGATACCCATAACCTATTTGTCAGGAATACTGTAAGAGTCTGGGACAATATACAAGCACACTTAAACACAGTGTCAGATATATCAGGCTTTACACCAAAATGGGGAAATCGTAGATTTTCTCCAAACAGAGGTGACCCTGGCTTTAGATTCTGGTCAGAGAGAGGGATCAGCAAAGTTAAGTTAAACCCTACCTAAACAATTTGCTGTAGTGGAAAAAGTGGTCTGTATAACTGGTTGTAAATAGAATTGCAATGCTGTCGAACTATGTTATGTTGAAACTCTGAGGATGATAATTAGGCACTTCATATGTGTGTGTCCATCTGCAGCTCCAGTCGGACCAGGACCATGGCAATGGCTTAGTCAAGTACGTTCTGTCCGGTGAGGGGGCCGGCACCATCTTTGTCATTGATGAGAATAACGGTGA
This sequence comes from Maccullochella peelii, assembly GCA_002120245.1. Taxonomy (NCBI): domain Eukaryota; kingdom Metazoa; phylum Chordata; class Actinopteri; order Centrarchiformes; family Percichthyidae; genus Maccullochella; species Maccullochella peelii. Next base: position 58,513 of record LKNJ01002193.1, read on the forward strand.
CCTGCACGCCACTCGCCGCCTGGATCGTGAGGAGAAGGCTTTTTATATCCTCAGAGCTACAGTGGTCAACAAACGGACAGGTCAAAAGCTGGAGCCAGAGACAGAGTTCACCGTCAAACTCCACGACATCAATGATAACGAGCCTCAGTTCAGCAAAGAAGTTTACACCGGCAGTGTACCTGAGAGGTCTGATATCGGTAAGGACAACTCTTACGGGACTTCGTCATTGCAGGGAGAGAGTTTTGATTGTTCTTTCCATGTAATTTTAATTATGTAAATTATTTTTCTAAATAATTAAAGCATCATATGGATTACTTGTGATATTTGTCAGTGATAGTCATGTCAATGTGTATCTCTCAGGTACATCAGTCATCCAGCTGACAGCTACAGATGCTGACGACAGTATGTATGGGAACAGTGCCAAACTGGTCTATAGCATCAGCCAGGGACACCCATACTTCTCTGTGGACCCAAACACAGGTATGTTTGACAGAATCATCCTTTAAATCCCAATCCCTGTGTCGTAGGTATTGTAATGGTCAATCACTTCCAGTTAGAGCAGTGAGAAAGCTGCACTACATATCTACAAGACAACTCAGTTACGCATACTGATGCAGAGAGACATAAACATCAGTATGTAGGTGTAGTCTTGAAATTCGAAGAACCTTTTAATTCTTTAGAAAAAAAAAAGTATCTAAATACACAGGGACCAACCTTTAGGACATGATTTATGCCTTATTACAAACCCTGAACAAATAAAATGTACTGTTAAGACCAGTTCACATGAGAATGCCTCTTTTCCTCCATTCCTCTCCTTAAACATTTGAGTTAATTGACCAAAAGAAAAATCTTCCTTGATGAATATACCAGAAATTATTTTTCAATTTACCTCCACTCTAGAGAGAACCAAGCCTTTATTTATTTCTAAGGCTCCCTATTTCATAAATGTATCTAATCATAATTTACTAAGAATAATCAATTTTTACTCACTGTCTTGATACATTTAGTATAAGGTTAATTTCCACAGTACCAGTTCCAGCACTTAAACATAAGCAATGTCATACTCAACACTCTCTGTTTTTATTTAGTAATTACTTCCAGTTGCTATCATTTTGCTTTTTTTGATTGTTGTTAAGTGAAACTCAACACTCCTGACTCTGAGGTTTCACATTAAAAGCCTTCTAGCTGCTCAAAGGGCATTATCCCATTCCTGGAAGGCTTTTAATGTGAACATTTTGCAGGAAGTGTAAAGTTTTATTGCCGTAGCTTAACTGTGAGTTAAAAAAAAAAAAAAAAGCAAAAGTAAAACTGAATCTGTGCTTTTGATACTTCTTCTAGACCTGGTAGTATAAACACATTTCATTTGGTACCAAAATAATAAGAGTACCCTTGTTGTTTATCAAACAAAGAGTGAGCAGGTGGATGATAACCTCAAGTCAATACTTCCTGTAGCTCCTTCAAAGTAAAAGCTTAAAAGTGTTTCGTTAGAAAAACATTTTAATCTGAAGTAGCAGCAGGAGGCTTGCATTAAAGCAGACTGACATTTTTGGAAATGTCAGGGTGTTCCTTTGAGCTAGTCTTTGTGCTAAGCTATGCACAAAATGCCACAGACCTATCTCTGTATTGGACACACAGAGATTAAACTGATATCAGCCTTTCCATCTGACTCGGGTGAGACAATAAATTAACAAAACCCAAAAATGTCAGACTGTTCCTTTAAGAGTGTAGAAACAAAGCATTGGATTTCTTTGTTGCTCTGCTAAAATGACAAAACTGCATCAAAAAAGTGAATTAAAATACTAAAAAATATAAAAGGTGAAATACTAACACTCAAATACTGTATCTCACTTACAGTTGGATTGCTGACTTTAAATTCCCCTTTTCTCTTACTAGTGCCACTTTTGGATCTCATTCCCCCATATTCACTTTATCAGATTCAATTTATCAGATCATCTTTGGAGGAAATTTTCCACCAGTGTCTTTACCAATGCCAGAATTTAATTTGGGTAAACAGAGTGAATCAACAGTGTCTCAGGTAGTGGGAATAGGATGCTCTTCTTTGTTGCAGTTCCATATCTCATTTTAAGCCTATATCTGTTTTCTTTGTGAAAAGCTGGAATAAATTGCAATGAAAAGTTAATACACACTTTGTGCACTTTCACCCTTCACATTTTGTTCCTACTACACTGAAAAAATGGGTTTGTTGTAAAATCTGCTATCATAAAATAAAAACACAGCTCAGCTCAACCCTTTCCTGATCTTATGTACTTTCTCTGTAAATAAAAAAGTTATCCATCCATTTAGATAATCAGCACAGTAATCTCCCTCTCTCTGCTCATCTGTTTGTTTCTAACAAATAGAGGAGTCAGGGCCATGGCCAGATTACTGCTCGCATGGATTAAGCAGTAATGATAGACCATGTTCTCTGGATGCTGACAGGAAGTGGAATGTGACGAACAACAATAATATTGAAGCAAATGGCAAACTTGTGGCTCAAGAACTAATGGCAATTAAAGGAATAGTTTAACAATTTGGGAAATACACTTATTTCACTTTGCGAGGAAGATGAGAAGATCAATACCAATCATATGTTTGTGCATTAAAGTTGTAAAGTTGAATGCTTTTAATGTGAAAAAGCAGCAGTAGGGTGTTCTGTTTGCATTAGCAGTAACGTAACACAGTTCTGCTACAATGTACAGAGAACTTACAGGAAACAGTGAGGCTGATATCAGTGAGACAGAATTATGATACATGTTGCATGTTTCCTGTCAATGCCCTGAGTGTGGAGCCGGGGTGTTTTGTTTTGTGCTATACGCTGCTGTAGAGGTGGTATTAGAAATTTATCACAAGTTGCAGGATTTTGAAGGATTTTCCGCCATTGAATCAGGCTTTCACCATCTGAAGTGATGTGCACGAGCATCTGCATTTGTACAGCCAATAGGAACACACCGTCTAACCAGAATTAACCTGTGATTGGCCAAAGTCTCCCGTCACGGGCTAGATTTTCTGAAGCCTGAAAACAGAGCCAAGAGGAGGGGCAGAAGTTGAGGTTTTCTCTCAGACCACTTGAATTACAATATGCTGAACGGTTATTATGAATGTTGTTGCCCAGTGACGCCAAAAAAATACTGCCTACCCCACCTTTAAGTAAAACAAAAACTGAATGTATGGGTTAAACAAATGAAATACAGTGTGTTAATCAGTGAGCTTTAGAGTTGTTTGTAGTGGTATTTTTTAACTTTGGACAGAGCCAGGCTAGCTGTTTCGCCATGTTTCCAGACTTTAGGCTAAGTTAGGCTAAACATGTTCTGGCTCCAGCTCTTTACTTAATGCACAGACCCATTTCCATTCTGCTGTGTCCCTCACTTTTCACTAGTGTTTGCAACAAATGATTTGTAAATCTAGACACAAGTTTAAAAGATTGAAGGTGTTTTTGGCATCCTTATCAGATGACTTGAAATACCATTGTAGATATGCCTGATTTTATCTGCAGAACATGTATAACAAGCTGTGTATTGATTGGAAAAACAAAATATCAGTATAACAGATGGCAGGTTCTTCTCTCAAACACCCACAAAAGAAACAAGAGCACAATACACCTGTTTTAGTAGAGAAAGTCAGCTTAGTCGCACCTTAAGAAATACATTTTAGTTGGAAACAACCAGTTCTCTGATAGTTCTATGAGCCTATGAAGTTTAGCAAGATGTAGAATTCTGATAAAAGGGGGCTGAAGAAGAAGACAAAGCAATGTGAAAAGAAAAAATGAAGAGCAGAATTTAAACAAAAATGTGTTATTTTTGTTCAGGTGTGATCCGGACAGCCTTGGGTCCTGGTGACATGGATCGCGAGCAGAGGGAGCACTACCAGGTGGTGATCGAAGCTAAAGATATGGCCGGACAAAGAGGAGGACTCACTGGAACCACAGTGGTTAACATCACCCTCACTGATGTCAATGACAACCCTCCCCGCTTCATTCAGAGTAAGACAATGACTCTGAAGCAGGACAGATTGCATACAAATGATGAAACACTGAGTCACACACATGCATTCATTATAGAGTTCAGAAGCAGAAAAGGGCAGGATAACTGTTGTGTTTTCCCATACCTTGTTAAATATGAACAATTTACTCACCAGAATCAAAAGCTTGTAATCATGTCTGGTAAAGTTTGTCTCTGAGATTGTTTCACTTAACATCGGCTGTTAACTTTAAATTGACCAACACTTACTTGGCTGCAAAAGGAATAGATAGAATGTGGACAGAAGTCACAGAATTACTGAAATGTATACACAGTTTATATCCACAAATCAAATGTCCCCTCAGGAATCAACAAGATGTTGCCTTTAAATGGCAGCACATGCTACATTATATTAAAAATGACCACCAGAGGCAAAGCCACAAACATCTGATATCTCCACATTTAATGAGAAAAAATAAGATTTTAAGGATTTTACAAGGGCAGCACAATGTGCATACACTAATGGAAATCTTGGTTATTGAGTGAGGAGAGACTGCTAGTTTTAATTACATACAGTGCATGTGTCACTTACTAATTACTTATGTAAGTGGAGCAAACGTTGCTAAGATAATGAGGGAATTTCACTTCGCTGATTTCATTGATTCAGAACTTTTCAGATTCTGACAGCTGCGTGTTTTAAGAGTGTTTTAAGTTATGTTAGTTCAAGCTGAAATGGATCAGCTGCTTTGCTGTCATTTCAAACGCCCCAAAACATAAACAGAAAAACAGTCCTTTGCAAATCTCAGTGGAGATGCAGAAGTTCAGGAAGTCTTAAACGCCTCCTCATCTCTCCAGTTGTTATTGAGGACTAAAGTTATGCAATGTAAGCAAGGGAAGCGTATTGCCTTGATGTAGATCTACAGGCATTAGGGTTAGGGTTAAGGTGTTTTCAGACAGCGAGCGGTTGCCACCACCGCCTCCATTGATGTCAATGTAAATGCAACAGTCAGCAGCAGCATTAAGGAGAGAGAAGACGACTACCGGTCTCTTGAATGCGCACGGCTATTTGTCATTGCCATCGAAGTTGATGATGGTTCAACTTTTTTTTTGGCGCTGCCGTTTGACGTGTGACCATGGCAACCACAGAAGCAACATTGAGAAAAACAATACAGAGGCTGATTTTACTGGTATTTTAGTTCCTGAATTATACATCTCGTCAATAGCAGTGAAGAAACAGATCAACAAAGAGAATCGTAAAGAAGCAACATCTTCATAGTTTGTTTATCCAGTCTGGACCAATAAACAATGTTTTTAATATTAGTTAGCAACACTTGCTATATTTATCGTGTCAAATTGCCAACCTTTTCCTGTATTTTAAGATCCAACCCGCTCTATTAAGCTACATGATGAGATAATAGTAGGTAGATAGCAGCAGCCTGTGGTGTATGGTACAGAGTATCGGAGGGAGTGGGGAGCAGCTGTCGCTGATTCAAAATACAACCCCTCGCTGTCTGAAAGCACCTTTAGAGTTAGGTTAGAGATTCTCTGTGGTTTTCCTCATCCATGTCCATCAACTAGGCAGTCTGGAAAAGTGGCAGGGGGGAGAAAAAAGATGAGAGACGGAGAATCCAAGAGACAGTGGGGTGTCCAAGCCAAACTTGGTTGGGTTTAGGTATCCAAGCCAAGACGGTTGTGGTTACGGCAGACCGGTGGTCGAGGGATTAAAAGCCAGGGCCAGAAAGAGAGTTGAAGATCCAAAGATGCAAAGATGTCCCAAAGATGTCACAAGTTAAATTAACCACTGGTCAAAGGAAGAGGATCCAGAGGTGCTCCAGCAGTGAGAGGGTCAAAGAGCAGCGTCTAGTAAGGGGTTAGGAGTTGGGGACAGTTTCATCCCTGTTTGTTGAACCTTGTTAACCTGAATCAAATGATGGATAACATGATGTCACTTGAAAACAAACCTCTTAGATAGATACTACATTCAGTATGAACTGAAATGTGTGCTCAGCTGACACATCAGAGGCCAGACATTGCTGCTCTACAGCCATAGCAGTAGACTTAATGACCTTTCCAAGTAACTCTATAACTCATCCTGTCCATCACAGCAGGAGCACCATTTACTCCCAGCCCTTTCTGCTGGACAAATGAAACACTACTTCTCTGGAAAACGTTTTCACCAGCAGTGTGTGTCCTTCCAGGGGAATTAGTCAGTTAACATTAATTCTCCCCGAAAGCCTTCTTAATTAATAAAATTGAATTAATCCTTAATTACAGGAACAGTCTCACTGTAAACATGTGGGCTTGGTACCAAGAAGCACAAACTCTCTCAAGACCCCTGCTGTAGTGTGTTGTGTGACAGACAGGCTGTGGATTGAACAACAGCACTTTCTATTAATAATGCTCCAAATTCTCTCCAAATTTGGCTTTATATTGTAGTTTGGACTGACACTGGTTTAAGGCTACAACGTGGTTATTTTGACTATAGATTATTTTTTTGATCAGTTACTCATCTATATGATGTCTGGAAATTCAAAAGTTCCTATCTAAGTCTAAGGTGACATCATCAAATGGCTTGTTTTGTCCGACCAACAGTCCAAAATCCAAAGATATTTAATATACAGTGATATAAAACAGAGAAAAGTAGCACATACTCAAATTTGAGAAGCTGGAGCCAGCCAGAATTTGGCTTTTTTGATTGACTCGAACCATAAATGTACTATCAAAATTGCTATTGATTACAATTAATGGACTAATTGTTTCAGCACTATGCTGGTTGAAAATTTGTGACCTCACAACATGAATTGGAAACATTCTGATAACTTCTTTCAGTGACTGTTCAGTGATTTGAACAGTGGGATATTTTATCCTCCACTAGTGCAAGTAACAGGGAGTAACATGCATTTAAAGATCATTATTTCCCATTATGCAACTTAATTGCATCCTTCAATATTCTGTCTGGTAAATACCCACGTTTATCAAACGTCCCATCCAAATTTTTCTAATGCAGGCTTTCTGTTTAAAATGTGTAGGCTCTGAGCCCAAGCTGAGATAACATAGTAATTTTTTCAGACTTTCTAGCACTCCCTCCAAAGCCACAAGCCAGTACTCCTCATGACTAGTAAACTGAACATCATGTGTAAAAATCAATGGTGTCCCTTCAAAGTGACATGTACAGTCTTTACAGTTTTATATTAGATAAAATGACTTTTATCTTCCCCTCACCTGTGTGAAAGTGACTTTTCTTGTGGAGACTAGAAAGAGCTTCAGGGAAATAAATTTTTGATTACTAATCCTGGCGCTGATTCCCATGGCAACAGATCCACTGTGGTCAGCTCTAATACATAAATAAATACATTTATGGATCCAGAATAGTTCATCAATTTAAACTGGTGTTCAGAGTGAGAGCAGATTAGCCTGTCCAATTTTGCCATCTAATGTTCATGATTGGAACTTGCTAAATTTGGGGTTAATTGTTAGATGAGCCACAGTTAATCCAATAATACAGATATAATGCTGCACAGACGGTAGGGTGGTCAATAGTGAGCATAATGTTAACAGAATCGGAAATGTCAACTGTCAAAAGTACATTATGTATTAATCAAATTATCACAAATTGTACCAAGGTCACTGACAATTCTCAATTCTGGCTGGTGGTTGTGGATTAACTTCTAGTAACCAGACAGTATAACCGCACACCTGTGACTCAGGTGTTTGTTTGCAGTCCTAAATGAATGCACCAATATCAAAATCTAAGGAGCACATCAGTGAGGTTTAGCCTTCACATTATCCATCACAGTCTTGGAACATGACAAATGAAACCCAAACTGTATGTATGGTTGGATATCACTGAAGGGAGGTGAGAAAAAATGTTTGTTTTTTTGCAATTTGGGTGAACCACCCCCTTAAGTGGTTGTGTATTGTTCATAGAATGAGGTTCAAAGTTTATTCTTAATCTTGGAACTAAAGCAGTTGAGAAAACAGTCTCACCACAAGGTCCATTTAGTGGGTGCTGTGGTGCTTTCAATCATCACATGATGTTCATCAGCAGATGGAATTGCCCAGTTGTCATGGAATTGCAGATGTTCAAATTTCCATTTTTTCTGCACACTTCTCATCAATGTTGCTGAGGTTCAAAGTTCATTCTGATGATGTACTGATGAAGACTGTGAGATATGATCTAAAGCTCAACAACACCTACTAATTGAACACCGTGGTGAGATTATTTTCTCAACTGCTTTTTCACAGAAGAAAAATGTGCATTGAACTTCAGCTTTTTTAATCCAACATGGACGAGATGTCTTTAAAATGCTCAGAAAAAATTGCTCACACAGTATGTTGCATTGTCATTGTTTTATGATAATTTCAATTTAGTAGATACTTTATAACAGTTGAAGTTTTAACGTAGCAGCTGGTGCAAATGTGTCAGCTTTTCATCAAGAGGCTGTAGTGACACGTGGTAGTATTTGTTTGTGTGTGTGTGTGTGTGTGTGTGTGTCCATCAGCAGTGTTTCAGTGCCCATAGCAGAAAAGAAGCTAGTAAATTGCTGCTCTGTTGGCCTCGATCACATCAGTCATTCTCCTGTCTAATCCTCATGAACTGACATGAAGGCAGAACTTCCTCCCCTTCGTTCTCCAGCTCTCTGGCTTTCTGTATCCATCTTTTCATCTTTTAATTGTTTTTCCTCTCCATCTCTGCCTTATTCAATCACAGTCACTGTATCTAGTGTCAGTTTCTCTCTTCTCCTCTCCACCCAGCATTAGCACCCATTCACCCACTGTTTCCTTCTCTAATGCAGGGTGTAAACAAGATCACCCAAGGATCTGCTGAACAGATTGTATGTGGCATTATCTTTTTGCTTAAGTTAACACACACAAACACATTTTCTATCCCAAAACCCTGTCCTCACTCTGAAGGTCAGAAACTGGTTCTCATAAAAGTAGAACACACAGTCAAACACACCTTCGTCCGCACATGTCACTTCATTTAACTTCTCAGCAGGACTCCAATCAGTGCTGTCGGTGTCAGAGCCAATAGGAAACACAATCTCCAACCAGCCAGAAAGAAAACTGAGTGGAGATTAAATCTGCTTCTCCTCTCTTTACCTCTGGGCTCTTCAGGGTTTCACCAGGCTTCCACTATCTCTTAGTATTTTGCTAAGCTCTGCTTAGTATCTGCTGGCCATTGGACAACATAACATCAAGCCAATCAAATCAAAACATCAAATATGCTTCTGGTTGGCTGCCTGTTACACCACTCTAGCATCTAAACTTTGACATACACTATATGGACAAAAGTATTGGGCCACTCCTCTTAATCATTGAATTCAGGTGTTTCATTCAGTCCCATTGCCATAGGTGCATAAAATCAAGCACCTAGCCATGCAGTCTGCCTTAACAGACATTTGTGAAAGAATGGGTCGTTCTAAAGAGCTCACTGAATTCGAACGTGGTACTGTAATAGGATGCCACTGTTGCAACAAGTCAGTTCGTGAAATTTCTTCTCTCCTAGATATCCCACGATCAACTGTAAGTGGTATTATTGCAAAGTGGAAACGTTTAGGAACCACAGCAACTCAGCCACGAAGTGGCAGACCACGTAAAGTTACAGAGCGGGGTCGCCGAGTGCTGAGGCGCATAGTGCGTAGAAGTCGCCAAAGCTCTGCTGACTCAATAACTGCAGAGTTCCAAACCAGCTCTGGCATTAATGTCAGCACCAAAACTGTGCGCCGGGAGCTTCATGGCATGGGTTTCCATGGCCGAGCAGCTGCATGCAAGCCTTACATCACCAAGAACAATGCCAAGCGTCGGATGGAGTGGTGTAAAGCACGCCGCCACTGGACTCTGGAGCAGTGGAAACGTGTTCTGTGGAGTGACGAATCACGCTTCTCTATCTGGCAGTCTGATGGACGAGTCTGGGTTTGGCGAATGCCAGGAGAACGTTACCTGCCTGACTGCATTATGCCAACTGTAAAGTTCGGTGGAGGAGGGATAATGCTATGGGGTTGTTTTTCTGGGGTTGGCCTTGGCCCCTTAGTTCCAGTGAAGGGAAATCTTAAAGCTTCATCTTACCAAGTCATTTTGGAAAATTCTATGCTTCCAACATTGTGGAAACAGTTTGGGGAAGGCCCTTTTCTGTTCCAGCATGACTGTGCCCCAGTGCACAAAGCAAGGTCCATAAAGGCATGGTTGGATGAGTTTGGTGTGGAAGAACTTGACTGGCCCGCACAGAACACTGAACACCTTTGGGATGAACTAGAACGGAGATTGCGAGCCAGGCCCTCTCGTCCAACATCAGTGTCTGACCTCACAAATGCTCTTCTGGATGAATGGGCAGGAATTCCCACAGACACGCTCCAAAATCTTGTAGAAAGCCTTCCCAGAAGGGTGGAAGCTGTTATAGCTGCAAAGGGGGGACCAACTTCATATTAATGCCTATGATTTGGTTTGGTTTAGTTTGATTTGGCTTGGCTTGGCCTGGTTTGGTTTGATTTGGTTTGGTTTGTTAGGGCCCTTTTACACCTACCTCGTTTGGTCCAGACTTTCAGTTTGATCCTGAAACCTCCCCCAGACCACAGCACAAACAGCCGAACCTTGGTCCAACAATAAGAGGTGGTCTTGGTCCGGATCAAACTGAACCATGGTTCAGTTCGTTTCTAGTGTGAATAAAATATGTGGGGCGGGGGGGTGGCAGCTGCAGCTGTTGCATTGTGTTTCTTCCTCTCCAGATAATATGTGTGTACTGTGTAGACACATGAGCACATCCTTTATCTCACTCTCTCTCTGTGGGTACACACACAAACACACATAAATATACCAAAACAGTGGCAGGTTGAGTACTGTCTAGCTGTCAGATTGTATGACGCCTGCTGTGTCACAGCAGCATATAATTACTCACTCAAGTGGTTTATACACACCACTACATCTTGGAGATGGAGTGTATGTACAAACACACGCACACACACGCATACGCACGCATTCTGAGTAAAGGAAAGTGCCCTGATATGAAACCGCCTCAGGTTCATATAGCAGAGTGACATCTCATTTGCATTCATTTAGTCGTGTTTGTGCGCTTGGACTCCATTCAGTGACTCAAACAAGCTGTTTTTTTTATACAGGCCGAGGCTGTGTTTGTTTCACAATGAGGAGGAAAACTCGTCATCTCGTCTCTGCAACAATCTAATGATAAAACACAGCGTTAGCACTTATTCCAGAGAGCAAAAGGATACATCACACTCACAAAAAAAATACATTGAAATGCATTTTGTAATGATAGTCAGCAATCTGGCGGAGAGACACTGTTCCAGCTCCTGGCTTCCATCAGCATTTGCGCTACTTTTTTTGGAGAAAATGCTTCTTTTGTTCTTGCTGTCTACCTGTCTTTTGTTCTTGCTGTCTACCTGTCTTTTGTTCTTGCTGTCTACCTGTCTAACCTTCACCACTCAGGTGGCATCACCACCTGAGTGGCTTTTATTTTAAGTCAGATTTATTTGTGCAGCTCTTAATCCCAGTAACAGTCTCAAAGGGCCTCACAGGGCCACATTAGACAAGAAACACAAACACCTGTCTATGTGGACAAAACAAAAATTCTCCCAAAAGACCCTAAAGGGCAAAATCAAAGAAACCATGAGAGGGATTACATAAGACAAAACCACCCCCTAGGGTTAAAAGGCAGCAATGAGCAAATGACAAGGTAGTGGATCACTGACACAATTAGACATTGTAATATAGCATAAAATAAAAAATAAAAAAGGCAAGAAAATGAAGCCACAGCTCAACAGCCCACAAAGCCAGTCTTACAAAGATTTGGGACTGTGGTCACTGCATTTCTCGGTAAAGAAAGCTTTCTTTTTTCTGATGTTTTTATGTCTCTACAATTTTACCCAGGTAGATTACTTTGGTGCCCCCTTACAATGAATTTAAACATCAGAATACAAAGGGATATTAATGTACATTTGGAATCAGACGATTGGTTTGTACGTTTCATGTCAGAGCAGAACAACTGTTTTATCAGTACAGATAAGACTCCAGAGTTTTATGGGAATCATTAAAGCCACTATGTGCAGGATTTGAATTTCAATTCTTCACTTTAGCGCCAACTACTGATAGAATCTAGAATGATACTGTGGTCAACCGTCATGCATGCTTCCAGGATTATGTAATTACTAATGCCACCTGAATAATCATACAAAAATCCTCATATACAATTTGGGCTTTTAAAATACCCTGTGAAGTTTTTGACAACTAGTAGCGTTATGGAGCAAATGTGTTCGCACACATTGGGGGGACGCAATACACATTCCTGCCATTGGTTTTACGCTGTTCTACTTATCTACAGGTGGCAGTAACATGCTAAGAAATGTGCCAGCAAAGGCAGGGAAGAAGATGCAAGCTAGGATTCAAACAATGCAGGATTTTAAAAATCAACTTTGCAAATATTTTATGAGGAAGGAAATCATCATCATTCCACACCTCTATGTGTTTTGGCGAGTCTAAACATCAATTTTATTTGTTTAAAAGAAAACTATAGAGTGCACCTTTAAACTTGTAGAAAATGATTTGTGAGTCAATTAATTTCCCATTTATAGGCTACTAAAAATGCCTACCAGCAAAAATGAATCTTTATTACTCAAATGAAGAGCCACACAGTATGAATATGGCAACAAGACAAGTAAGGTTCTGTTGGACACGCTCCATCTGTCTCTTGCATCATGACAGCTAACTATGATTCAAACTTTGTCAGAGGCAACATGTGATCCCATTCAGATTACTAAACAGTTTCTCACCATACACCTCTTAGAGTAATTCCAGTTGCTCAGCCCTTGACACATTTTTTGAAACAATCAATATACCCACAATGGACCAAAATTATAGTAATAAATTAGATGTTCACTTTAGCAGGGATTCAGACCAAAACTGCCCAGCTTTAAAACAACGCAGAACTACTTTATCTTTCGCCACAACGATCACAAGTTAAGCAGTAGAAATATGGCATTCATGTTACAAAGTAGTCTACCAAGATGGTGTGTTTGGATGTTGTTGGCCAATGCTGTGCCTTGCCGGATGACGTCACAGCGTGTTGCAGCATCTTTTTGTTTTGCCAGAGCCCTCAGCACTGGAACCCCCACTGCACTGACAAACTGGCTCCATTCAAATGAATGAGGGGGCTGCATTTTTCAAGTCAGTCTGAGTGGGGCCTTATCTTTGAAGAATTAACACAGACCATAAAAGTAATGCAATCTGGGAGGTGGCCTAGCCCAGATGGTTCCCAACCAAATTGTGGGGATTAGTTGGTACGCAATGCAGCACTGAGTCTTTTTTTAAACTACTACTGAGGGTGCTGAAGTCAGAAATTTGCAATTCTACACAGTGGCTAATACTGTAGTGGCAACAATGTGCAAAAAACTCTTGATCCCAGCATTACTTGCATAAAAGCAGCACCAGTCTTACAGATGCAGCTGACTGACGATCTTATTTTCTGTGATTTCAGGTATTTACCAATTCAGAGTTCCTGAGTCGTCCAAGTCTGGCACTCCAGTTGGGAGAATTAAAGCCACTGACAGAGACATTGGGAGGAATGCTGAGATGTATTTCACCATCGTCAGTGGAGACGGCATAGACATGTTCGACATCTTCACTGACAAAGACACTCAGGAGGGAGTCATCATCGTCAGCAAGGTGAGAGGGAGAAGAACTAAACTATGGGCTCAGAGTACTAATCACATTTATAAACTTTTTGTGAAGCAGTAATGTGAAAGCCAGATTTATAAGCAAGAAAATAAAAATTCGAATTCTAAAAACCCATCTAAAAGGCCCATCTAGGGACAGGCATTGCAAATTAGCTTAGGCTATACAAATAAACATTAAATAAATAAATAATATAAAAGCAAGTAAAATAAATAGCAGCAGAGTAAATTCCACTAGTCATATATTGGATACTGCATAAACTGCATCTATAAATCTGTAAATAATGTGAAATCTGTTGCTTTCCTAATGCCCATGTTCCAATGAGGCTGGCTTTTATTATCTTGATATTTTTCTCACAGCATTAGTTAAATCAAATTAATTCTAAACAGTGATTCAGCAGATCCCACAATTTCGACTCATAAGGACCCTGCCCACGTAGTCTGTTTTACACGTACTGTTAAATATGCAAAGCCTGTGCATGCTTGACAGATGAAAGAAACCAAATTAAAATGATTCATCTTTACCTTCACAACCCCCAGTCTTAGTCTTTGCAACAGGCACTAATACACAGGACTGTAACTTTTTATGCTGCTGGATTTTAGAAATGAATCACAGTATCCTCGCAAAGTGTGTGTTTACTAATGTACAATCACAATTGATCTTTAGAAATTCTTTTGTTCCTCTTGCTGACACAACCTAAGAAAGTCTGCAAGCTTCAACAAAGAAGTAATGATATTCTGTCAGCAGGATGTGAGGTGAAGACAATATCCAGGATTCCTTCAAGGAAGCAAAGGCATGTAGATCTGTTCACAAATCTGAAGCTTTGTTCTTGTTTGAATAAAAAACAACCATGCAGCATAGTCACAGCTGATGTCAAGAAACAGATTTCATCAACATTATTTGCACTTTTGGAAAACTATTATCATTTGTCATCAGATTGAATATGTCTTCTTTAGATCACATTTTTATTATGTTATGTTAGATTTTTCTCTCTAACAGCATGTGCTGTTCTATTCATTCTTTTATCATTCAGGCAGTCAGTCCGTAGCCCTCATACAATAAAAGAGATGTGTTCTTACATTCCGTAAATCCCATAAATTCTGACCTTGATGATTCATTTATATGTTAAATCAAATAACTCCCTTGCTGGATTACATGTAAATGTAGTGTTCTGAATGGGCTCGTTGGCCCAGTCTTTGTCTTTTGCCTTTAATTAATGCCTCCTGCTTATATATAAAATGTAAAATTATATAATAGCAATTCAGTCTGGATTTTATGCTAGTATAATGATTGTAATGTATATCCCATAAAGCAGGTTTAAAATTACCATTCGTCACTGCAAAAGGTATCAAAATATGTATTTGCTGGCTAAATCTCAATATGGGTCACCAATATTTAAAGCTGCTCCAATCAGTAATTTAATATTACACTGTGTTAGCGTTTTAGCATCTTTCAGCTCAGTGTTTTGGTTTCCAGCCCACAAGCTCTGCTCAGCCTCATTTCCACCAGCAGGTCGCTGCGGGGTTTTCTCGGCACTCCCTGCGGCCAGCACCGCTGCAGCCTGAACGCAGTACCCCTGTTCAAATAAATGACAAAACCGATGTTTTTGCCACAGCGCCTGATTCTATCTGAATGTAGCCTTAGCCACAGCCGCCCAAACATCAGCCAGGCAAAATAGATAACTGCTTGCTAACATGTTAAAAATAACAACTTCATAAGGTGATAACATGTCAATGTTATGTGTTCAGCTGCCAAAAGGTCGATCAATGCAGCTTTAAAAAACAGGTTTGGTATAATATCAGGGGTTTTTTTGCCAGTTGCCAGTTTTTGTTCCTACTGGCCACCACACACTCTTTTTTGCTAAACTGCTAAATGGTATATTTATATGACTTATTTTTGTAATTATAATTATTCCAGGCAGGTTATCTTACTAACCTCTGGATCTTCAGCCCATCTGTGCTGTGTATACAATGAATTCAATACATTTTCTCTTTACCTCTGCAGCCTTTGGATTATGAGAAGAAGCCATCTTACACAGTAGAGATCCAGGTCCAAAACGCCCACATGGATCCTCGCTTCATGTCTGCAGGCTCCAAAGACATGGCCACGGTTCGGATTGGCGTGGAGGACGTGGATGAGCCGCCGCTGTTCGACAAAGCCAGCTATCTGATGGAGGTGAAGGAAGACGCTGCAGTGGGCGCGGCCGTAGGCACAGTCAGCGCCATGGACCCTGATGGAGCTCGCAGCATGGTCAAGTAAGGCAAAACTTCAGTCTAATTTGTATCATTTTTTTATTAAACTAATAAGGCAAGAAAATTAACTGATGACAGAAAACCCTAGAATCTTTTAAGGTGACATTACAAAACTACTTTTAGACTTCTCAGTGTACTAAAAACACTTCTGGATTTCAAAGACAGGATTTAGATAAATCTGGACAAATATAGTGAATCCATGGTGTGTCACTTAATGGTGCTGGGACAGCCTTTTCCGTGGCTGCCCCACTTGACGTCCTGATGAGTTGTGCATTTTTCAGTAAACTGTACTTTAAACTACAACAGAAAATAAATTGCTTTTTTTTCTGGATGGATACTTTTTTAGCCTACAGCCAGTCAGATCTTTTCATTTTAATCAGTTTGCATAAAGAAGTAACATCATCGCAGCAGCCTGAAACACAAGAGGCACAGATTTGAAAATAAGGGCATGTCTTGTCCTGCACCTTAGCTTGCTGAACAAGCTACCAAACAAACACTCATCGGGAAAAGTGCCCTGCTAACATCTTTTTGCAGGCTGAATAGTTAAGCTTGTCAACTGTAGCACATTTAACAGCTAAATACTTACCAGCAAATGTCAGCATCGGTCAGTTTAGATGCTAAATGGTTCTTATTCTTCAATACCAATGCTAACAAAATGCAATTTGCCCATGGCTTGTAAGCTACAGCAACACACATTTGTATGCTTTGTCTGTCCTGCTTCTATCGGGGCTCAATCAAACACAGACACTGGCACACTCAGATATATAACATTTAAATTATTAAAAACTATTAACAACAGTTTACAAGTCACTTGTTTGATTCATTTTGATTTCAGTTGGACTTCAAAGAAATAATTCTTCATATCAGACTGAAAATAGGAAGCCTGTTTCTGCAGCGCAGGGCTGTTATAGTTGAACGTTTGCATATCTTCACACATGTTCTTCTATTTTAGAAATCTCAGCAAAACTACATTGTAGTCGGATGAAGCTTGACTTCAAATGGACCCCGATTCTCTAAACGCTTGTGAGGAGCTCTGATAAGAGTCTGAAAAGGGGAAACAGAGGAGAAATATGAAGTGGGTTAAAAGATAGGTGGTATAGTGATCACTGTTAAGATTAGAAACAGAAAAGATTAGTCTGTGGACTATACAGCTGTGTGTGAAAACTGCTGAGTACATACACAACAGATACCTGCACCTACAGGCTATATTTAAACCCCACTGCCTCACTGCAGTACTGTTCATTATTGATGCTTGGCATTAGGAAAGTTTGAGCTCTGTTGCTCTCCTGCTAATAATTGTCCATTACTCAAATGGCATCAGTGCATCCAGGGAAGTTTCTGATGTTTGCAAAATAAAATGCCTTAAGCCCTCTGTAATTTGCTCTGTTGCAGCGGGTATTGATTAGGAGGTGCAAGACTGTTAAGATAAGTAGAAACTTTCCTGATCTTGGAAAGCAATTTGAGTCACTGGCAAAAAAAAATAAAAAAAGAAGAGGACACAGCAAATGATTCGATATGGATTACAGAAAATGGTGCAATGTAAACACAGAGAACTGTAGGGTAGGCTAAAATGAAATAATCATGATGTATGGATGGATGGGTGCAGCACTATGAGTGTTATTTCTCTACATTTCGCCTGCTTTAAGGCAAACTGATGAGAAACATATTCCAGTTAAAACAAGCATGGAACCATGGAGTCCTCTTAAAATGATATGTCACGAGGGGGCACACACACACTTAGACATAACTCCAATTATTCCTGTGTTTGTGCCTGTGTGTATGTGACTGTATCATCTATTCACATTGTGTCAGTGAACTATTATTTTACTGTTGAGTGCTTTCTAATTATGATCGTGCCTGGATGTACTGAGGCAGATTTCTTTTAGATTCATATATCTCTTTATGGAAAACAGTAATTAAGATTGAATGGTACATAATTAACCGCTGATAGCAGTTTGATGTTCTATTTTGGAAGGGACAGTGAAACCAGCCCTGATCCAGACACTGAAGATGTTCATATACAGTACAATGTGCAGTTCCTGTTCATAGAGCAATTTGCATCCACTTTGACAGGCAGGCAAAAAAGACAAAAGCAACGGCATCTCAGTTCTATTATCTATGGAGTGCTCTGAAGCTGTGAATAGCTGCATTCAGCAACTAGTTCAAAAATAGAGAATGCTCTGTGAGCAGTCCACAGACAGTGGGAAGAAATATTCAAGTAGCTGTGATGTTTTGAACAGGCTACAGTAAGATTGAATAGGAGGAGAGCACAGCATGCAGTAGCTTCCAGAGCAGCACAGTGTTTTTTTTCCCAAACTTACAGATCAGTTTGGACATCATTTTTTGGTTAAGAATTCTCTTCAGAGTTTTAAAAAAGTATGTGTAAATTCTAGGTGTGTTCAGGTTGAAGGAGGAGAGAAATTTGACCTCACATAATTTGTGTTTTTGCAGTCTGTGTTTATTCACTATAAAAAGCCAGTTGTACAGATGTTGGCTGCAGCTAGCTAGCAACGTACATGTACACATGTGACAGCTCACACTCCTAACTGGGCATTCAGACCAAACACAGCCCTGTGTTAAAAAAATACAAGAGGCTGAGATGGTGGGGGTTTGTTTACCAGTACCAGTTAGATCAGGAAGTCCAGTTTAAGAGACAGATCCGAGAGTTTGAAGGTTTAGACACCAAACTCTGCACAGCGGTTTATAACACTATGAGGAAGGATTTTACAACTTTGGAAAGTTATGATAGTGACAATTATTTTATCCTTAAGTAATGTATGTGAAATGTGCCTTTGTATATGTTTGATTGGCCAAAGTAGCACCTTGCCAGCTGACGCAACATTGTGGTAGGTTAGGTAGGTAGGTTGTTAGGGTTATTTTCGACACACCTTAAAGGAACCACGCACTCATTTGCTGAGATGAGGAGATCAATATCAATCTCATTTAAGAAGCTGGAATCAGGACATGGTTAGCCTAGCTAGCTTAGCATGAAAACCGAATGCAGGGGGAAACAGTGAGCTTGGCTCTGACAAAGGTTAAAAAAAAAAAAAAAAACATGGGTAAGAAAATGTTTCAAGTCAATGAGCTAATTTCCAAAATGTTAAACTATTCCTTTAAATTTGATTTTTTATTTGTTTTCAATGCCACATTCTGGTTTTAGAGAAGACATGGATTGATTAAGACACTTTTTTACATGTTTTGTTACTATGGCAAACAGTACTTGTTATTTATCATCCATGGAAACATTTCTGTAACTAATACAGTTTAATTTGGATGATTAAAAACATTGTGTTCTTGTTTTTATCTGGCCAGAGGGCTAGTGGCACATTTTACACCACAAAACCTTGTGGAAAGCAACAAAACATCTTCACTCAGCAGTTCAGGCCCACAGTAATGCAAAGTTTATGAGCTCACATTGTACTGTCAAGAGCTTTAAAGACTTGTCTACAATAACTCCACAGTGCACCACATCACTTTTGACTTGGCACATCGCTGTGTGCTCTCCCCCATCACAGACTGAGAGAAATCAATTATTCTCCCTATCGTGGTGACTCCATGGTGCAGCTGCACAGATATAAGGGTTACTGTAGTTCATCCCACCCACTGGCTTAACTTACCCCTTTCTCACCTTCTTTCTGTCTGACTTGTTACAGGTACTCTATCGACCGTCGGACTGACATGGACCGCCTGTTCAACGTACATACAGGGAATGGATCTGTGTTCCTGCTCAAGAGCCTGGACAGAGAGGAGACTGCCTGGCATAATATTTCAATCATTGCCACTGAGTTCAGTAAGTCCAGCAGGGGCCGGGACTATTTGCAGAGATGATGTGATGTATTGATGCAGAGTAGAAATGTATGGAGCCAGACAGAATGTCTGGCACCCGTATCAGTCACAGTTACTTGTCATGGAAGGAATTCAATGACCAGTAGTATACCACTAAATATAGTATCCAGGACTGGCTGAGTTGGAAACGGTAAAAGGTCAGTTCATCCCAAATTACAAATAGACATTGTTCTGTTTTTGCATGACATTTAAGCCATGTAGATAGTTTCAGTCCAGGTTTTGAGGTATATGCCTCTAAGATTTATGCCGGAATGTCATTTGTGATCCTCAGACCATCTTAAAATTTCATTTAAAAATCTGAACAGCAACTTGTCTTTCCAGAATCAATGTCCCAGTTACTCTGGATAATCCACAGACCTAAACATGAACAGTTTGGACTGTAATTACTTTTTACAGAAGAAATAGTTTCTTATTGAATGTGTCTACAAGAAGGTCTGCAGATTGTCTGAATAGCAGGGACACTATTCCGGTAAAGACACTTTTTTTAAGTTTTCCAAATGTCATTTTCAGTGATATGAGGAGCAGAAACAAACTTCCAGTCATCTCCATTGTATTAGGGTGGAGGCACATATTTCAAAAGTGGATATCTCGAAACCTTACAACATAAACTCCATACTTGGCCAAACACCACTAGAAGTAATATTCTGTCTTTCTATTCTTAATTATTTACTGATTTCCATTCATAACAGCAGGTATTACATATTTCTGGTTTCAAAAATTTACAAAGTCAAATTGTTATACAGAGGTCTACTATGATGCTGAAATGTTATGAAATGTGTCTATGGTGAAGAGAATCTAAGCTCAAAACAGTCTGTTTCTAAATTATGATCTGTCCACAGAAATACATATAATTGTTATATCCCTTCACTCAATACAATACAACTTCTTTATCAAAAAGAGAAGATGAAGGAATCAAACCATACTCACATCTTAGACACTTTCTTTTGATATGGAATGGAGCAAGAAACTGAATGCACAGAGATCATAGGGAGATGGCTAATACAAGGCTACACACACAACTGTCATTTAAGCTTCTTGCTTATCATTTTCACTATAAAGAAAAGGATAATAAATATGTAAATAAATATATCATTAACTAGCTGTGGCTCTGAAAATGAAGCAGAGTGACCCATCAGTACCATTCTATACAAACAATGTGACTCTGCCACAAGTGTGAAAAGGAAGCCTGATTGATTTCCTGGCTTGACCTGAGACATGCTATGAAAATTGCAGGACTCTATAAACCAAATACTTGGATACAGGCTAAACAAATATGGCAACTTTTTTGTATTCCATCTTAAAACCTTCTTTTGTTTTCTTTCACATTCTCATATTTCATCTTATATGTTTATGCCTGAGGTCAAACGTTAAAGACAGCTTGTGACCAGGAGGGAAAATGTAGCTATGGAAAGTGTAAGGCCCCCTGAAGCAAGGCAATGAGTTGCTCAGTGCTAGCTTTCAATAGAATGGTTGAGGTTGTACCAGGTAGCTTACAGTGTGAATGTATGGAAGAGTGTGTTAAGTTTTCCCCAGCATGAAATCTTTAAGTCATTTCTGTATTTGCCTTCCAGATAATCCCCGTCAGAGCAGCCATGTTCCAATCTACATCCGCCTGCTGGACATCAACGACAACGCCCCCACCTTTGCCACTGTGTATGAAACCTTTGTTTGTGAGAGGACTAAGGCTGGTCAGGTACTACAGCTTTATCACTTCACACTTTTGGAAAGCAGAACTATTATACTGTATAGCTTAGTTATATAGGCAGGAGGAGTGATTAATTTATTATTTTTAATCAAGTTACTATCTACTGAGGTACATTATACATTGTCCTTCACATAGTTAAGCAACCAAATGTAATCAGAAAGAAGTATTAGGATTGGCTGTCTAACCAATCCTAATAAACCTACGGTGGCGGTCCGATAGTATTTTATCTTCTGAATCCAGCATCAAATCCACATATCGAGTCCATGTATCAAATCCCATATAAAATCCATTTAGGTTCATCTTTTAAAAGTTGTATTTTGTTGGCTGAAAATGTGGACACAGTTCATGTTCACAGCCAGCTACAACCTGAAAATGAATTGAGGAGCAGAAGATATAAAGTGTTGATTAGATGAAATAACATCTGGAGCCCACTAACTTTCATGAGGTACTTGCTCCAAACACTGGAGGTCCTCATTCAAAACTATGAAGTTGATGAGCTTAAACTGATAAGATGATATGCATGAAGGTCTAACTGGAAGATTCTGACTCCTGAGAATGACGTGAAGCAATCAGTGAGATCGCAGTAGATTTATGATCATAGAGTGATGTTAGAGAGTAGTGCTTCTTTCTCCAGCACAGTGCAGACACTGGCTTGCACAGAGCACATTAACCAAACAGCCAAGTTTTGGTCTTTTTGTCAAGTTACTCACAGAATTAACAGTAATTAGTGACAAATGATATAATCTGCCACCAGCTACATTTCTCATGTTAACCAGCAAAAGCAATGGGCAGAGCTGTCTACTGAGAATCCTGCCCCCTGAATGTTTTGTATATTTCTCTTTGCAAATATGAAAGGGCAAGGAGAGATGAGAGATTCAATAGATTCAATTTGTTACCCTCATAGCTTAACAAATCCAAGTATTTTGCCTGGAACTACATCAGGGCCTCACTGCAGGCCTCTATTCTTCTGGTGGCAAAAAAAAGCAGTAATTTCATTACATTCTGTTTTAAACACAGGTTATTTCCTCAGCAATCACCTGATTAATTGTACTGTAACTGCAGAGGGTATGTGGAGAAGCTGCTAATTATTACTTCACCTCAGCAAGCAGGGGCTCTCTGTGGAGAGACAGACAGACCACAGAGTGGAACAGGACAGGACTGCGGTGTCAGAAAAAAAAGTATATTAGATTTAAATTAACATAATAATCAAGAAACACAAAAAAGGCACTAAGAATAAGCACTAGCTCTATGAACACTTTCCTGCTATGTGTGTTTGGCCGGTGTTGAAGGTATTGATTAGGAACACTGTTTCTAACCGTTTTCATTTGAGAGTGTTCCTGCTACAAAAAGCAGTTAATTCAAGTGTTCAGTCATTGCAACCAGCACAATGTCAAATGCATATCATGCACATATTACCCTATTGTGTGCTCTTGCTGTTGTTAAGTAAGCCTCTTTAAGTAGTACTTGGACTTGTGGTAGAGTATGAGTAGAGACCTTCCTGAACTGCATACGTGTTTGGTCTCCTTTCAATTGATAGGCCTAAAGAGAGGCTGATTTAGTGTGGAAGGTGGGGGGAGCAACATTAATGGGTAATCCTGGTTTATTGCAACTTGGGTTACTCCTGAGGTCCAAGAACATGGCAGCCACTAAAAAGAACGGGTCAAGAAACACAAGCATCAGACAATTAGACAGGTTCTTTTTTTTAACTAACTCCCAGGTTAACCAAACTTATTTGGACGAGAAAAGTAAAGTTGTCCATCAGTTTACAGAACCACTTCCTGCTGCAACTTTGATCTACTGCACTGACATAGCGACATTTTAGGTGCACTCACTTAAGAGGCAGTGCAGTTGCACTGGGGCCCCTGGTGTGGAGGGGCCCATAGAGAGAGTGAGCCCTCCAACAGTGTGTTGGTAGAGAACGGGGCCTTGCGAGGACCCTCAAAATATGCCTTCAAAAAGGCATACCCATCTCTGCAATGGTTTTCTTTTCTTTTTTTTCGGTTAAATAGTCAGTAGCAATCTATAACAAAATGATATGCTTATTTTAAATCCAGTACAGTAGCCTAAGTAACTAATTCGACTGTACAATCCAAACATTGTTGGTAAAAATAGATATATGCAGGCTGGTGTGTGTGCTTCATAACTAGTAACTAGCATGCACTGGGGCCCATCATAATAGTGTGCACTGGGGCCCGTCGTAACTACCTTACGCCACTGACTCACTTTCAGTTTGACCTCTAAATAAAGTGGTTTAGATCATCTGGATAAACTGTTTGTTTGTTTACAACCTGTCTGATCATCTGACTGCCCATGTTTAGTTGATTTTATACTTCAAAAACATGCAAGGGCATCACTACAATCTGAAAAATAATTTTTTTTACTTCAGTAAACTGCTACATGAATCAGGAACACTT
This sequence comes from Maccullochella peelii, assembly GCA_002120245.1. Lineage (NCBI taxonomy): Eukaryota > Metazoa > Chordata > Actinopteri > Centrarchiformes > Percichthyidae > Maccullochella > Maccullochella peelii. The sequence continues at coordinate 82,370 of LKNJ01002193.1, forward strand.
TGTTTTTCATGGTTTTGAGGGATTTTTAGGCTTTTTTGAATGGACAACTGAATTTCCTGCATTTTTGTATTTACACACCCAATGAACCAATGAAAATATTGATATAGATCATTTTTAATTTGCTTCCTCTCTGGCTTTCTAATTGACTGACTTTATTGTCCAGTGGAAAACGACTTTGAATTTGTTAGACCTCCGTAATATTGAATATTTAATCAGTCAAAACTGTAAATTTGAATGCTTTAAAGTTTAAAGCATTCAAATTTATTTTTCCTAGACTTCTGCTTTCAGAGCTAGTTTTTAATTGTTAAGTATTTACTAAAACCAATAATACATTGAATGCAGGGTCAATATGGTAACAAGTAGATACATTTATATAGTCTTTCATTTACAACCGCCCCTTTGAGGGCAACCATAATGCTGATGTGGCCCGGGATCAAAATGAGTTTGACACCCCTGCTTTAAACAGTACTTAATGTGATTGTACTCTGCTGTAATACCACTTGATATGATTCATCACATACTGTATGAGATCCAACTAATGTGATTAAAGCATGCAAGCTTATACATGCGCACAAACTATACACACACACACACACACACACACACACACACTCCTGAAGCTGTGAAGCTGATTGGCTGTGCTCCTGGACACCACTCGGCATTTTCTTTTGTGGCGGCTGACTGGCTAATCTGTCAGGAGCTTACAGGAGCTTTCACACATGAAGTATTGTAAATAGGCTATTAAACACACATAAACATATACACATACACACACACACACACACACACAAATATATCATGCATCTAACATCATGCAACTGATAGAATAAAAGCACAAATCTTTATGTGTTATCACACGCACACACACACACACACATACACACACGTAACAGGTTAAATATAACAAACACCAAACACAATTAGGTGCAACTACACCATGCTGATACCACACACACGCACACCCAACATCATCTTGACATTCTTCAGTATGGTGGCTTGCTGCCATTGGTCTCCTCACGTCCCTGTCATCCTGCCATCCTTTCATCATCTGTCCATCACTGTTAATCATCAGTATTTGTTCGTTGAATATCCTCCGCTGCTTCCCTCAGGCACCGGATTTGTTCGGTGTATGTGTGCATGTGTTTTTGGCACAAATATTTGTTAAAGCCTTTAACATCTCAGCTAGTGTCTCCCATTCAATTAAATAAGACTGTAGTTAGAAAGTTATATATATATATATATGTATATGACAGCTGAGAAATGACAGGTATATACAGCTCCCCAGGGCACAACAACAGTCATCCAGAGCCCCTGCAGTGCATTGATATGTATATGACAGTTTTAACAGTTGCCTGTTTACACATCCAGCAGACACAGAGCAACTTTATCATTTATTTAGAGTTGTTGGCAACCTTTGTTATATGTCATGCCCCTCACTCTCTCTACCATTTCCTGTCCAATAGAGGTGAAAAATGCCCCCAAAAATATCTTTAAAAGAAAAAAGAAAAAGACAATATATACGGGATACAGTATGTCTAACCTACTCTAATCGTTGAGGTTCAATTCTTCAAGTTGAAATAAAAAATAATCACATCGCCTAAAGCTGGATATCAAACCTCAATACCTCAAGTACAGACCAAAGGTGAAATGCATCTATAACATTAAGTTTTAAAAAGTGATGGCATCAAGTGTGAGGTCAGATTCTTAAACCTGTTCAGTTATTCGTTCAGATCGGAACAGATGTATTGAGCGGGTTGACATATATTGTCGTATTTGCATCAATATGACTAAGCCCTAATGTTACCTTTTTTAATCTTGTGATTTAAGCCCATATTCCACACTGAAGTCATGGTTTCTGAATTTGAATCCATCCTTGAACCATTGCAATTCCATTGAGATGTTTTGTCAGGTTTTTGGGGTTTTTTTGTTGGTTTAAGGCGATTCCCCACCCAAAATCTATCTTTGGAGTATGAAGCTCTCACCCCCTGTAGACTTGAAAGCTAGCTGTACAAAGTTTGTAGCATGCTTCTTCACAGAGAACAGCAGCTGTGCTCAGCTTGAATTCAGTCAGCTACAATGGATCCCAATGGTGACAAATGTATAAAACACCCAAAGAAACTTCTCAAACCACTGCTGTAGCATAATCCACTTCTCCACTGTCAATCCATATGCTCCCTACAATCCAAACACTTTTTGCTCAAATTAAGCTAAATGCACTACGCTTTCATGTCCTGCTGTCACACTCCTCAAAGCTTCACTGGGAGCAGGGTGTTTAGTCACATTTTTTTTTAAAAACTATGAGAAATACTGAAGGAAAGCAAAGAAATTAGATTGTCAAAAAGAAAATAGCTCTTACGTGGTTACATAACCATTCCCAACTGATAATTGTGTAAAAGTGTAACATGTTAAGTACAATGACAGGAAAGAGGGAGGTGTTGATTAACTGCATTGTTGTGATGTGTAAAGCATCACCACATGAACTTGGATAAAAAAGGAAAATTGTAAATGCATAATATGTATCAGAAACCTGACTTATAGAGTATATAGTGAGTTAAGTATCAAATGTTTCATTGAATTGGTTGTTGTTGTGCATAATTCAGTAAGCCCAGCTGCAATGTTTAGTGTTTACAGTCCTATTTCAGTATAATACATTATTTCATGAGTTGTGTTGTTGACAGAGATATTGATGGCTTATTTAGCACAGACACCAGTGATCCTGATAATATCCAAGCTGTTCTGTTGGCAGCTTTGCAGCACAGACAGTGAGGACAGCAGTGTGTACTGTCGCTGTGAATGGAACCTTTAACCCTGCCAGTCTTTTTCCACTCATTGACTGCTCTGAATTCACTTAACTCCATTGGGATGTTGATGTTAATGGTTGTTGGTGTCTTTGACAGCGGATCCAGACAGTGAGTGCAGTCGATGCAGATGAGCCGTCAACGGGACACAAGTTTTTCTTTAGCCTGGCTCCTGAGGGGACCCTCCGCAGCAACTTCACTGTCCGAGACAATGGAGGTAGGTAACACTTGACCAGGGACAAGTGCCTTAAAGTAATCACCTTAAAATGATATGGAACAGGCATTAAACAAAGGAATTGACCTAATGTGAACTGCTTTAACAACATTCAAAATGGAATAGCAGGGTATTTTTAGCTTTTCCTATTGGTGGACAGAAACAAGAACCAGTTATTGTAAAAAAATATATATAGAATAACAATAAAATAAAAATCAGTCAAGTCATCCCTCACCCAATCAATGTGTTAGCTGCAGCATTGTTTACAGTACCTACCATTATCAGCATTATCATACAAACATACAAAGCCTGGCAGACCACAGATGAACAAAAGCCATTCAGTTTACACAAAATATTATCGTTATTGTGATATTGCAAATGTAGTTATCATGAGCCAGCTACTTTTGACTTTGATATACAGTAGGGTGGGGCAAAATTTAAAAAGAAATATCACAATATGTATTTTTTTGTTATTGATACAGTTTATCACAATATAAATCAAGTCAATATTTTTGTTAAGATTGCAGTTTTAAAGTTTGACATATTTGGAAATAGCTTATTTTCTTTCTGGCCAAGAGTTAAATGAGAAGATAGATACCACTGTCAGTTAAATATGAAGCTACAGCCAGCAGCCAGAAACGGGGACACAGCTAGTCTGGCTCTGTCCAAAGCTAACAAAATCCATTTACCAGGACCTTCACACATGATGTGTTTAATCTGTAAAGGCTATTTCTTGGTAAGGTGCAGTGACTTCCTGGGGTCTTGATGTCACCGTGAGATTGGCCACCTGACCAAGAAATAGCCTGTTACCTTTGAACAGAGCCAGGCTAGCTGTTTCCATTCTTTATGCTAAGTTAAACTAACGGGCTGCTGGCTGTAGCTTATATTTACTGGACAGATATGATAGTGGTATCAATCATCTATCTCTCTGCAAGGGTTAGACAAGTGTATTTTCCAAAATGTTAAGCTATTCCTTTAAGCTTAAAATTCTCTAGTAGAAGATTCAGGGTGAAAAAATGAAGACGAATTGAGCTACAAAATGGAAAATCTTAAAAAAAAAAAATAATAATAATAATCCAAAAAGTCAACTAAAATCTTATCAGTATAACTGATAATTGAATATGTGTGCAGCCATGAAGCTCATAATTTGGGTCAATTATGCTGATCAGCTTGTTCCTCTGAAATAGGACTCATCTTTGTCTTTCTATCTAAACACTCCACAATAATATGTGGACTGTTTGGCTGACTCAAGTGGGCTGTTTGTTCCTAAAGAGTAACTCAACACTAAATACATGTTTTTGAATCAGTTTTGTGTCAACTGATTCTGGCCCCAGTCTATAGTGGTCATTGCAATGGCAGTTCTTTGCCTTTTTCTAGTTTAAAAAAGGTGGGAAAAAATCATGTTCAATGTCTCTTTCAAGTCACATAAAAACAGAAATCTATTTACAAGGGTGTGGAGACTTCTGTTTCAATCTTCCTGATTGCTACAGATGCTGGAAATCTAGGTATCATATTCCATGTCTGGCTGTCAGCCAGTATTCATAGAACCATAGGTGCAAATATAACTCTTGATTGGGGTTGTAATTTGAAAAGAGATTTGAAATGATTTGATCTGAGATTTGAAAGTGACCGTATTGGTAAGAATTTGCTTTTTTCTGCTATGTGATGCGTGTTTTCAAGCAATGCACCCTATCAGTGCACCCTAATAACAAGTTCATCAGAGTTTCTTGTTTTGATATTGTAAAACTTTTTTGTACCAAGAGAAGTTTATATTTTGTTTCAGTCACCTAGCCCTGCTTGATAGTTCCTTTGCCCCAACTTGTAAAACAGATTCATCCCCTTGCTTTGTCTCCTCAGTGATATAGAATGAGTGACTTCTGCCTTGTTGGACCCACATTTTTTCTTTCCAGCCTGCTAATAAAGTGATTTTTATTCACACCAGTGCTGTGTGACAACGTGTCAGACACACCGTGCACTGTAGGTGTGCTACAGTGATATTCTAACTGAACTTTCTCCTACTCAGATAATACTGCTGGCATCCTGACACGTCGAGCCAGCTACAGCCGCCTTCACCAGAGCATCTACCTGGTTCCCGTGGTGATCACCGACGGAGACTACCCCATGCAGAGCAGCACAGGCACTCTCACTGTGAGGGTGTGCACCTGTGACCGTGAAGGCAACATGGAGCTGTGTAATGTAGAGGCCCTGAGCAGTTCTCCTGGTCTCAGCACTGGAGCTCTCATCGCCATCCTCCTGTGTGCCATTATACTGCTGAGTAAGTATGGAAAAATACCGAATGTTTGTTTGTGTGTGTCAATATCCACCACAGTGTTCAGTTCAACCAGTACAGGGCTACACCAATGTTAAAAATGATTAGACTAAAATATGAGACCTAAAAGTGAGCTAAAACCCTGATCATATTCTAAATTAAAATATATTCTATATCAGAGCTGAAACAATTAATTGATTAGTCGATTGACAGAAAAATAATGGGCAACTATGTTGATAATCGGTTAGTTGTTTCAGTCATTTTCAGATAGTAAGAAATTGCCTAACATTCCCTGGAGGATCAGAGGATTTACTGCTTTTCATTGTCATAATTAGCTGTGAACAGAAATGAATATATTCGTTAGTTGCAGTTCTAATACACACTCTGCAGGACAGTGCAAGTAGCAGTAGTAGATGTTAGTAGATGGACTGTATTTGTATGGTAATATGTTGCATTGAAATAACAGATATATGTGGAAAGGTTCTGGAGTTGTCAGCCACATGTCCACAATGTCCAACTTTTAGGTGCCATTTTTAATAAAAAGAATACAATGATAAGGCCAAAAGAGCTGCTTTTTAACATTTTTAAATGAACAATGCACATTATTAAAGACATTGAAATTATAAAGAAACATAACTGGAAAAAAATCCAGTTATTTAAAGATAAAAGGAAAATTTTATAAAGAAAATATATCAAAAAATTCTATATTTTGCTATTAAAATTAAAATAGCAGGAAAACTATTGTGACGGAAATTAAATTAAATGTAGGTGCACACAACATGTACTGTAGCATGTAGGATCACACTTCTGTCTGCCCAGAGCAGGGGTTCCATTTGTACAGCATCGTAAACAGGGGGGTGTCAATGGAAGTCTGACTGGCCACCCCAGGTGCCAGCCCATTATTCTGAACTATGATTGGCTATCTGCTCGGTCAGAGGCAGGACCTTAGTTCGAACCAACTTGTTTGACGAGTATTTTTTGAATGTGCATCATGTTCTTTTGTATGTAGCCTACGTTTGGAAGTACAGTTTCTATTTGATGACTTTTGATTAAAGTATGGAAGTTTTATATTACCTTTATATGGTGCCACTATATTGTGTAGTGATTGGTTGGTCTATTTATCTGTTAAATAAAAATTTAAACACAGGAATGTAAGAAACTGTAAGATAATGTAATGTTAGTAGTTGAAGTAGATATGCACATGTACTTCATGCCACCCTTGCACAAGTCAGTGCCCCACTTGGGCCGCCCCAGTCAAAAACGTGTGGACTCGCCACTGATCGTAAACACAAGCAGCCGTTGTGCATTCTCATTTGCTGTAATGGAAAACAATGTTGGTTCAGAGCTCCAGTCTGCTGCTTCTCATCAGTATCAAACCACATGAAATGAATGCATCTTATCTGCCACCACATCTCCACTTATCCTCTTATTCATGCTGTGGACACAGTCCAGTGGGCTGCTGGGAAAATGAATACATATTTATGCCTCTGAAGGTGTAGTCATTGCAGACTTACATGTAGTGGACACACACCAGGGACGCTGGAAGACAATCAGAGTTGCTGACAGAAAGTCAGTCTATATTCTGACGTCATACTAAATGCTGTGCAACAATAATGGTTTTTGCATTAATTTGAATGGCCAGGATAATTTATATCTAATAGTTATTAACAACATTTTACACCAATTTTAGAACATTTTACAGACAGCAAACTCGAACACCAACGTACTGTATGTCAAAGCAGCTACAGCAGAATAAAAACTGCAAGGAAAGGATGAAGAAGTGAGGCAGCACGTGCATGTGGGTGAAAGACGTGGCCCATGACCAGTTCATCATGCAGAAATTTATAATAATGCCGGGCAGTGAGGATACAGCCATTTCATACAGGAAACCGATGCGCATTCAACCAGCGTTGGACCTGTTCAGATGAGACAGCCGTCACTCTTTTTGTCACTGTTAGCAGAGACTCCCGTCTGCAGTGAAGTTCATACACTTAACTGATAAACCCCTGAGAATAATATAGACTTACATTTGTCAGGATCTAGGGATTGGATCTAGTTTTGGTTATGTTTTTCGTTATGTTCTAGTATTATTGAAATTCTTGTTTTAGGTTCTTTTTAGGTTCTTGCACTCTGGTCTTGGCTTTTGAGTTATTCATGGTCTTGTCTTGGTCTTGTGATGGTTTAAGATCTAGTCT
>LKNJ01002194.1:0-28180 GCA_002120245.1 Maccullochella peelii
TGTATATGTATATGTGTATATGTATATGTGTATATATGTATATGTATATGTGTATATATATATGTATATGTGTATATATATATATGTATATGTATATATATGTATATATATATGTGTGTATATATATATATATACATATATATAGCTAGCTAGCTGCATTAGCTGTCCTGTGTCTGTTTTGTTTTAGTTTACAGACTTACGGCCTATCCTTGACTACTTGCAAAGCACTGAAAGCAGGGTGGAATTTGCAATACATGAAATGCTTCTATTTCAACATCGCACTAGCACAGTAGACATGAAACCTCCGTGTGGCAATAATAACAATTATAGTGCTGTGAGTACATAAAAGCCAATTCACTCTGTTGAGTTTGACGACTGTTCTCAATTGTAGCCACATCTCTAAGTTTTGCAGTGTTTTAGCTCTCTATTTATTTCTTGACCGTCTTTCTTTCTTTTCTTCTGCCCTTTCAACATCCTTCTTTTGCTAATGTTGTTGTTTTATGTGCTAGGGTCCACTCGCTTACTGCAATTTTACTGTTCTCACATTCCTGCCCTCGTTCCTGCTGTTTGTCTTTCTGAAATCACTGTTTTCATTTCCGTGATGCTGAGCTTTTGTCTTCTGTCTGCCAAATACTTTTCGATTCCATTTACACTCCCTCCTCAACCATTGTGTCGTCCTTCCTCCCTTCCCCAGGTGTAGCAGCCAGCTCTTTTTTTACCTCAGGGAAGTATGCCATTGACCCAGAGTTGAGGGGGGCAGAATTTGAACGCATCACCCAGAACCTGGACGTCCATTTCTGGAAGAGCTTCTGGAACATCACTGAGACCGAAGTCCTGTCGGTGAGGAGACTGTTAATGCTTCTTTCTACACACACAGATAAAAACACTTCTAAGACAATCTACCCATGTTGTCACTACTAGCCCATGCGCTCAGATAAGTGTGCTGCCCTGTTTTTAATTTAAAAACTGTATCGGGGATATTTTACTTTCCTCTGGTAAAAGTACCTTTCTATCATTATGCATTTTGGCCTACAGGCCGTTAGTAATAATAGAATGGAATTCAATTTATTCAATGGGGTTCATGGTTTATTCATCCGGTTTCTCTTTCTCTCCAGTGACCTGACTCGCTCTGTAACTTGCACTGTTCTCTGTCTCTTTTTCTCCCTCATCTCTCTTCCTCCAGAGTCTTGCCAGTATGACATCCACTCAAGTTAAGGTGAACCGGGCTCTTTCTGTGCCTCCTGTGCCCTTTGACCTTCCCCTGGCGGCCAACCACAGAGCGTCTGTAACTATAGCTCCACCATCAGCACACATCGGCACCGCTCCTGTTCAGATGAGGCTCATCTCTTATGACTTACGTGAAGGACAGGTACTTAAATCATTATTCTGTTCACACTATAGTGGCAGAGTGGAAAATGCAATTTTAAAAAAAAAAGCTTCATAATCTCAAATTTGATGCGAAACTAAACTAGCTATTTTTTTGGTATTTGCTGTGTACTTGTCTCACATTTCTTCCTTGCAGCCTGTCTAAGTATTAAGTATTCATTGTGTAACCTAGTTTATGACAGCTTTCCTCTACTGGCTCTTTTTAAACCACCTTGCATATACCAGTCATACAGATTTTTAAAATATTCTCACAATATGTATTAGCATATCTGGTATTTCTCCAAACTGCTCGAGTAAGCGATAGCTTCGACTCATCCTCATGGACTTAATTCCCTTCATTATCACTCTCTTTCTCTCTATTTCTCTGTCATAGGTTTCACTCTCACTTTTTCTACTCTGCCTTCCTTCCTAATTCTCTCTGGCGACTCCCTCTCTCCATCCGAGCTTGTTCTCCTCCTTTCTTTGTAGTCTGGCACTTAACCAGACATACTATCAACAAACACTTTCAGCCATTGATCACGCTCCAACAGAACAACAGTGTCCTTTTTAATGTCGCAAAATACAAGCCTGCATCAGCGGAAACCCTTCCTCCCCTCCCTCCTTGTTTCTGTTAATGAATGGGAATTAGTGTGCGTTCATGCAGGCGCAGGAAAGGCTGGCAGCAAGCTGCTGCAGAACAGCTAGTTAATCCCTCTCTCAAAGGAGCCCTGTTGCTAACACTAGCAATAAAATGTATTTACAATGAAAACAAGGATTTGTTTGCAATGTACATTGTGTCTGTGGACAGTTAGCAGAAGGATGCAAACATCATGATCTGTCCTCATGTGATTTTTTTTATTTTAACTGTTGGACTGAAACAGCTGATCTTGATTATTTGTCTGTGAATTTTTCCCTCCTTTTGTTCATTCATTCCTATTCCACCACCTTTCTGCCTCAATCTCTCCAGGACAGCGAGACTCTGCTCTCTCTCTCCCGCTCTGAGGGGGGAGCCATCTCTCTGTCACTGGGGCTGAAGACCAAGCGCCTCCCCTCATCTCCCTGCCTCCTGATCCACTTCCATGGGGGAGGCTTTGTGGCCCAGACCTCCAAGTCCCATGAGGTGAGATGGTACTCTCCAACTAGAGTTTTCCTTACTCTGACCAGAAAAGCAATGAATCCAAAAGACTATTGACATATTTATGTCATGTAGTATTTTGACTCACATCTGTATGTTACAGTGTTTGACCTGTTTGTGATATTTATAATGGAACAGTCGGTCAAAATGCAGGAAACCGTGGTATAATATGTCATGGCACCTACATATCAAAATACTGACAACACTACACCTCCACCATTAGACACCTGGCTCAGATGTTGTTTTTCCAGGATTTGAGCCAGTATCGCTACAGCGGTCATCTAGTTCACCTTCTCATCCCTTCAATGCGTCAACCGTTTTCTCAAACTAATTGTAATAGAACCCCAGCTAATGAAAGTGTTGATGAGAAAGACACTAGTGTAAGTCTCTTCCTGTGTCAATAGTGTGGCACGTAATGAGCCGTTAAGTTAATTATTTTGTAATTAATCAATGAAAACTTAATGGAGACACTCTGCCCCTCCCTCCATGCCTTCTTTACTGGTAATGTGCACACAAAGCTGGCTCTTCTCTTTCATGTGAATCATTGTTTCCTCTCATTCACATTTTCTAGATCACTGTCACAGAGAAAGAGACACCAACACACCCACAAGCTTCAGACTCATATCTTAAAAATTATGTTGGATCTTTCTTGGCATTGTTCTGGAAAGCACTAAAAGAAAATCTTGTTTTGTCAGCCAGTTTTATTATAAGTTTACATATATTACAATATGTGAAATGGAGCAGGAGGAAACATTCAACCTGCTTAGTTCATCTTAATGAGAAAGCTTGTTTAAACACGGTTTGTGCCTCTCCCTGTTCGTCCTACACTGATCTGGTCATCTGTAGCTGTGTGTGGCATCAGGCTACTTATAGCTACCACAAGACAGGGCTCTGTGAAATCACCAAGGACATGGGCATCCCTGATCTGCAGCTGCATAGCAACCAGAGGATGAGAGGGAGCAATCAGAGAAGGGGGTTAACAGTGCTGTCATGTTGAATTAACGGAGAACTGTACAACCCCGCAGAGAAAGATTACTCCGGGCACTAATGGAAGACTTGTCAGACTATCCTTCTCTCTTCTTCTTCTGGGCTCTCTCTTTTTTTATTACATTCTCTCTCAGTCTTTCTAATATCTCACAAAATCTGTTTTGTTCAATTTGTGCCTGTGTGCTTGTACTTCAGTGGCAGGAGCCTTTGGTGAACTCAGTGCTCAATGATGCTGGGATCACAGGAATGGATGCGCTGGCATCTGTGCATTTAGCAACTTGGGCACGGACCACACACACACAGCGTTTGGCCAGTAGAGGTATAAGCTTGCAGATTAACTGCTCTGCCTGTCTGAGAATGAGTGGGACTGCAGCTCTCATTAATTCCTGCTTTGAGAACAGATTTGGGACCTACTGAATTGGTGTGTGTGTGGGCGAAGAGTTTCCTGAGTCATGTAAAATTAACTAGCATTGGTCCCAGCCCATCAAAAACACACACACACACACACACATACTTCTTCTCCGCCCGGTGGGCCATTTGTTGTGAGTCCTGAGCTCCTTTTATGCAGGCAGATGATGAACGGTTAGACTGACAGCCTTGCCCGTGGACTCTAGCATATGTTGACACTCATTGTAGCCTGGCAACAATAGCTATTGTTCACACACCGTTGCACACACCGTTGCACAAACAGTTGCGCGCGCACACACACACACACCTAGTTACCTAGAGTTACCTTTTGCTGATTCGTCCAAACCCACAATGACCTGAACAGTGCTTGAACTGCATGCACACTCACTTGTCAGCGGTCTCACTCTCAAATTTATTGTGACAGGTAGGGCTTTAAGACAGCACAGCTGACTGTTGGAGCTGCTACTTTGTTTTTTTTTTTTTCATACTGAATCACCAGTCGGTGAGGCGACATACAAACATTCACACACCGTGCTTTTCCTGGCACTGTGAGTGGAGAGCTGTCGCTTTCACCGCCAGCCCTGTCATAGCTAGTCGAAAACGTGTTGGGAGAAGATAAGGACGAATGCTTTCTGGAAGGAATATTTTGTCATGACAAGTTTTGATGCCTTTCTCACATTTCAAGGTCACCGCATTGTAGTTGTGAAATTATACTTCCCTTAGGTTGGCATAAGAATAGTAAACACTTAACCTGACTGTAGCAACTAGAAAAAGAGAAACACTCAGTATTCTGGGAGTATTCTGAGTTTGTTTTTGTAGAATATCCCTGTAAATCCATACCATCCCATTTGTCTTTGGTTTTTTTCCTTCATACCCAGCAAACTAGGACATGTGGGCACCTTTTGTTATTACCGTATGAAAAGAGAGGAAATGGAGGTGACTGTGAGGGCAACGCTCATTCTCCCTTTGTCTAGACCGTAAGCCAGAAAGCAGACAGATGACATCAGAAGGACGCATCATTTTCATAACTTTTTATCCTTGCTTCTTATTGTTCACCCCCACACGTCTCTCTCCCACCACATTTATTTTTCTCTCTGTCTCCCTGCCTCTGTGTTTTATTGTGGCTGCTGTCTTTTCTCATAAATTTAACAACATATAATGAAACGGAGTGTTTTTCCATTTATAAATTCACCCCTCCCTACACTTGTCTTCTGTCTTGTGTAGCCCTATCTGAAGAGCTGGTCCCAGGACCTTGGTGTACCCATCCTATCAGTGGACTACTCTCTGGCCCCTGAGGCCCCCTTTCCAAGGGCTCTGGAGGAGTGTTTCTATGCCTACTGCTGGGCTCTGAGAAACCACCACTTACTAGGTACACACACATCACACAGCATTGTTTATACCAGAGTGCTGGCTTTTTATCTCCTTCGTGCATTTTCTGTTTCCTTTTTAATGTCATGGAAAAAGTGTGTACAGTAAGCAGGTAAAAGAAAGTGGCTTATTAGAATTAACGAGCAGGCAACAAAAATGGGTAAAACTCAGTCCTTTCAGAGTGAAGGTGTCCCGTGGACTGCTTCTGTAAATCCTCACCTACGTTCCCTGTACCTCCCGAGAGGATTCATTCATCATTTTGAAAGTAATCATGCCGCAGCACGATGTCACTGTACCCGTTGTTCTGCAATCTCACACAAATTGTGATGCTCAATATTCAGGCAGAAAACAAAAGACATCTGGTCGATTTGGGGTACATCCGACTGCTGAAACACACTGTCAAATTAACAGTGATCACAGTGCAATATGTTAGTGTTGTAGTACAAGAAGACAATATCACGGCCATGAGGCAGACGGGTAAGACAACAGCCCCTTGCAGCAGCCACATATTCAGCAATATTACTATGGGGAAAAGAGATACTGTTACTTGATACGTGTCACACTGCATTTTTGCCTCAGTGCATTTCTTTTTTTGTCTCCTTTGTTTTGTGTTCCATTTTTTGTTTCTTTCCCTCTTTTCCTTTACCTCTATCATCACCGTCCCATTTTTATCTCTCCAGGTTGGACCGGAGAGAAAGTGTGTCTGGCTGGTGACAGTGCGGGGGGCAACTTGAGTGTGACGACATCGATGCGCGCTGCTGCCTTTGGTGTGCGAATGCCAGATGGCATCGTGGCAGCCTACCCGGCTACCCTGCTGACCGCCTACGCATCACCCTCCCGTCTGCTAACGCTTATGGATCCCCTGCTGCCACTCAGTGTGCTCTCCAGGTGTCTCAGTGCCTACGCAGGTAGGAGTCTGTGTGTGTCTTTAAAAGAAACCAAGCCTGAATTCTTTCGTTTCTTTTCTTTTTTTGAGAATTAAGTTTGGATGCATTTTCTTTCTTTCAAGCATTCCTGCATGTCTCTGCCGTCTGCTGCTCCACATCATTCACACTCTTAACATAATGGTCTGGACTGTAGTTGTAGGTTTGTTAACAATAATGATAATGACAACTACTTGTGTAGCATAATGATTAGGTTATTATGTTCAGATATTGTTTATCTTTCCAGGGCTGGAACAGTTATTTTCATTATAAATTAATCTATTTATTTTGGTAAATAAATATAACTATTTACTCTATAAAAAAGCCCAAAGTCATGTCTTCACGTTACTTACCAAGTCTGACCAGCAGCTAAAACACAAAGTACCAGTATTCAGTTTGATAGATTTTGTGTCGACTAATCAATTATTCAGCTAATGTCTGCCCTGCCCATCTTTTAGTTTTAGGACAGTAATAATGATCATACTAAACATAAAACTGTTAAGCTCTCACCTTGAATCTCTCACCTTATGCAGCACACAATGTGTAGAATATAAAAAATTGTAATCATAAATCTTTATAGATTACAAACAAGCCTTCAATAGTAAATTCAACACCATAAGAATGAAAGAAACCTCAAATTTTCTTAAGTACTTGCTCCAGTAAAAAAAAGTATAGCTGTGTTGTACCTTCCCTAACAGCAACTCTTATTTAAACTTATTAGCATATTAATTGCTTTTCATATATTTTCATTAATGCATTTAAAAAGCAGTAGAAACACAAATGATTTGATGAATTGTTGTCTCACAAGAGGAAGAGGACTGCAGTAATTGAGATATTGTCTATCCTTTGTTGCCTTTCAATAACTGAACTAAAACACTAATCATTTCCTTTTCACTCCTACTGTCATCACTATATATGGCTCTCTGTAATACAAATTGCTGTGTGGCAGTATTGAACCCACTCTGTCGGTGGTTTTTTTTACGATTATATTATTATTACGACTTTCCTATTATTGCTTTCCCATCTTCTGTCTTGTTGCGCATTCATGCTTATTCAAGAATAACAAAAACATGTTCATCTCTTGTACATCTATGTTTCCCTACTAACCATTCCTCCACGTCCCCCTCTCCAGGCAGTGAGCCACAGGCCGAGACGCAGGTAGAGAAAGTGAGCACGCTGAGCCTGGTGAGGAGAGACACAGCACTGCTGCTCAGAGATTTCCGACAGGGAGCCTCCAACTGGATCCACTCTCTGCTGGATCCCAACAGAGCCACAGCCTCCACCAGCACAGCTACAGAGGCGCCACCAGGAGCCACTGGTATGCCACCGACTGTAACTGTGTGTATGGGTTTGTTTGTGCTTGCATGTGCAGTCAGGTGGGAACATCAGACGAGATGTGGGTGGCATTAATGTGTTTTTATTGGCAGCCTATTGTGTTCTAAGTTTTCTATAGATGCAATCTGCTTGTGTGTTTGATCACGTCAATTTGCTGAAAGTACAGTTCAGATTTTAATGTGTGTGTGTGTGTACTGCCAACAGTTTCAGTGTGTTCATTAAGCCAATTTATTTAAGTTTTATGAGTGCCAACTGCCCCAAAGTTCACTTACAACCCATATGGAGGAGGTTATTGACATGGATCCCCTTTATTCAGCATTCAACTAACCAATTATTGCCTCAGCCCACCCAGTTGCATAACACTGCTGTAGCCCCATTCATATCAATTCACCTCTTTGGAGCAGCAGGGCTTTGACAGTAATTGTTAATTGTAGCCACTGTAAATCTGGTGGCGAATCATAATTTCCCTGGGGCCCTCTTAGCCAGGTGACACTCCCACAGCTGCAAGCCCAAAC
This sequence comes from Maccullochella peelii, assembly GCA_002120245.1. Taxonomy (NCBI): domain Eukaryota; kingdom Metazoa; phylum Chordata; class Actinopteri; order Centrarchiformes; family Percichthyidae; genus Maccullochella; species Maccullochella peelii. The sequence continues at coordinate 8,037 of LKNJ01002194.1, forward strand.
TAATGAGAGTGTCATTGGTGGGTGTACGTTATTAAAAGGCCATCATGGCGCTGAGATGGTTCATTATTAAAGAGATGGGAGATCGGCAGCGCTTTGTGAAGAGACCAGCCATGACGACTCTTACAGCTGTGTTTTGACGGCTCGGGGCGGGCGGATGATATCACCATGACAGCACTATTTGAATTTCCTCCACCCACTTCTCCTCTCTTCTTCCTGATATATCCCAATTTGCATTTTAGGCTTTTAACTGTTGGCTGTCAACCAGAGGACATATGATAAGTGGAGAGAGATAAGAATAAGTGAAAGTGGGTGTACTGCTATTGGTGTTTTTTTTTTTTTTTTTTCCTGTGTCCTCCAGCTGCTATTGACCCCAAGTAAATTTGCGTGGCGTCTTTACACACCTTCTACTGTACTTTGTGTGGTTAATGGGTATTGTTTTTTATTATCTGTCTTAAACATTTTGATTTTGCCAAATGTCTCATTCATCACTCTATTTCCCTCTCTCCATCTCGTATTTCAGACACAGTGAGGAAGAGCATTTCAGAGGCGTCCATCTCTTCTCCTCACGCCGACCCCCCTGTACCCCCAGAGCCCTCAGAGTCCCTCACCAGGAAATTATCAGTGAAGAGCCAGACTTGCCAGGACTTGGGATCCCACAACACTTCCACTTCTCACAGTGCACCGCTGCTCTCTGAGAGGACTGTATGTTACGCTTGAACATGTTTACATTGAGATTAGCATGCTCTCACTTGATGCTCTTATCCACAAGAAGTTAACAGTATGAAACCGCTATGGGCTGTTACTTAAAAGAGTGGAGAGTGTGGGAATTAAATCCTGTGATTATGGAAAGGTCTGTAATTTGATGATGATTATTGCACCATTGCAGTGCTAGAGAAATCACACCAGCCACCTATCTATGATCAGGTTATCTCTGCTATCTCTCATAGAGCTTGCTTCAAGAAGATTTAGCATACAGTTCTAACCTTTTTAAAAGGTTGGTCAGTTCATTAGCATGGAAATATTTTGGTCCTCTCATACAATGCTGTATACCCTGCAGTATTGTGCATGTTTCATATCAATGAACTCAGCTGAGATTATGTCATCCATGCCTTGTAAAAAGATTTGGCTAGAAAATGCTGACAGAATATCAAAAGTTTTTGGTTGTGTGGGTACTGGCAAGGTATTGCAAGATTATCCTCGCATGTATTTTCACACAGGCAGACTGGATTAGTGGCTGGCTTGGGGAAAAATAGCAAGCCGAGGTGACGTAAGATTTTGCTTTTCCTCCTCGAAATGGGGATTGTTCAGCCAAGACTCTCAGGCACTGAGCCGATGTTTTTAGAAGATTTTCACAAGGACAAAGTGTGTGTGTGTGTGTGTGTGTGTGTGTGTGTGTGATCAAGTTTGTTAAATATGTTATGCCTTTCTTCTGCTTTCCTTGAGATTACGTTCTCACTAGACCGCTCAGTGGTGTCTAACCTCACCTGAATTATTTCTCATTTCTGCTTTTATGTAGCCAGGAGATGTGAATTTCTTCCTCTCCAAGGATGTAGATCCCTCCATGTCCAGCGACCTGTCTTCAGTGGCCATACCACCCCCTGCTGGCGAGGAGGGGTCAGAGCTAGAGCACCCTAGGGAGTTTCCCCTGGGGTTTGAGCCACTGCGCTCACAGCAGCTGGCTGAGATGAAGGTGGAGAGCTCTCCAGTGGTCAAGGATCCTTTCTGCTCTCCTCTGCTGGCTCCCGATAGCATGCTGAAAGGGCTGCCACCTGTACATATAGTGGTAAGAAGAAGCAGCAGTTGGAATGATTGACAGGATGATGTAGGGAAATGGGGAAGGAGGGCATTTATAAAGTTAAATACACACAGGTCAAAGGTTGCTCACTCAACTTGTGTTAGGTAAGCTGTCAATCAGTGCATTAAAGAGCTTTCTGAGTCCTTACAACTGTCTACATTTGGTTGCATGTATGATTCTCTATGAGAAAGCTGATCGTTCATATGTTTCTCCAACAAGTTTTAAACTTATCAGATATGATATTGTTAGAGCATGCAGGAGCAGACCAGGATTAGGATTGTTTGTTTATGATGGTGAAGAGAGGGGCGGAGCAGAAGAGGGGTTTGGAGAGGTAAGATAAGGCAGCCTCAAAATGTCAACAGAGTACCAAGGAGTAGGGTTTTAATATGAAAATGAAGAAATTGGTGGCTAGAGTGAGTCAGCGAGAATGTAAAGAAAGCAGGGACAAAAGAGACTGGGGCACTTGGCTTCCTTTTCTTCATCCCTTAATTAAGATTCTTGACATGTCTGAAGGGAATCCTAATTTGCTTTTCACCATTCACATCCCCCTTCCCCCTCTCTCGCTTCTTCTCTCTCCCCTCCCAGGCTTGTGCATTAGACCCCATGCTGGATGACTCTGTGATGTTTGCCAAGCGTTTGAGGAACATAGACCAGCCTGTCACTCTGTGCGTGGTGGACGACCTCCCCCATGGCTTCCTCAGCCTATCGCAGCTCTCCAGGGAGACGAGGGAGGCTGCCAATGTCTGTGTGGAGAGAATTCGTGCCGTCTTCACCCAGAAGGACACACCCCCGGAGCCACGCAAGCACCGCAAGCTGGAACGGACCGATAGGGGTGTGTCGGCCTCTTCTGGGGATACCGGTTCTCTCTTCGTCGGTCCCATTGAGGGAGTTGACCTAACTGTCGGGAAAGGGGCTAAAATTGCTGATGGGGAGGGCTTAGTTGCTGTGGCTGCCCAGAATAACACTGACACTGGTGGTATTGGGCCTTAAATAAGGTTAGATTAAAAAAAGAGACTGCAATTCACCCAAGGAGTGAAGGGAGGAAGACAGTAAATGAAAGTCAGACATATTGAGGCAGTGCAATGCCTAACAGTGAGAAGAAAGCATCCTAAAAACAGGAGAGGAGATTGCCCAGTTTATGAGAGACAAAAAAGGAGGAGCATTGAAATACAACTTCCTTTACAGTACTTGCCACTTGTCTGTGCACCATCATGCACGAACGCAAATCTGGCAGACAAAACGAGCACACCCACAAAAGACAGTCATGTTTTAAAATGGTAATTTAGCAGCTACTCAGATCAAAGACCAGCACTCCCCCACGCATGCGGCACACCTAACAGAGTTGCTGTTAGGCAGCGGAGGCTCAGACATAAAGCAGCGCCGAAGAGTCTTGAGACGAGGCCTGAATGGGTGATTCATCTAGGCCAAGGCAGTCATTTCAGGCCCTAATCAGATAGTGGTAGGCACACTATATGCTTCTGTATAGAGTCATCCCCATCAAAATGGCCATTTGTCCTTTAGGGAGCCACTCTAAATCACACTTAATAACTCCACATTGTGTTCTCCATTAGGCCAGTTTGCCAGTCAATACAGCTCACTTTGTGTATAGTAACTCTGTTGACTCTCCCAAATAGAATTACAGAGCTGAAACGCAACAGACTGAAAGGCTCTAAACTGGATGAATTGATTTACTTGTTTCTTGAGATTATTTTGCAGTTTTTAATCATATTATTAACCCTATGCAGTAGTATTATTTTTGTTATTTATATCTTTTTTCTACTGCTGTATTTTAATCCCTGAATCATTACAGGTTTATTTGTTAATTTGTACACTATATTGTTGTTTTTATGTAATCTTATGCTGTTTGTTCCATGTGAATATGCTCAATATTTACCTCTCTTTTGTCACAGCTGCTCCGATCATGCCTGGCCTTTCCAATTAAACTCATATCCTACTCTCAGTAATGCATACTGATAGGATAGAGTAAATGTAGAATATTACACAGGGACACAGTGCCCTATCTAGATGCTGCCTGATGCTTTTCTTAGTGCTGATATTACTAATGCAAAGATTGCATTTTATTGATTGCTACAGTGAAATCAGTGGAGATGCACTGAGGTGCATTATTTTCTGAAGACAAGCGATTGCTGGAAAACTTGGGTCCCATTTTTATAAGTCTTGTAACGACAATGATATCTTTCAGATGTCTGAAAGAGGCTAAATGTTTTTATTTTAAGACTGGAAACCGTTGCTCAACATTCTCCTTCTGCAGAATTAGAGTAAGAGAGAGAGGGGCAGCAAAAGGTCTAGCCCTCGGCTATCAATACACATTTTAAACTCCACTGCACTGATTTCCTCTCAGGTTGTCACCGTTCGTTGCCAGGCATTATTGCTCACTTCTTCTCTGCACAGTATGCAGTGTGTCAAAGTACCACTTCTCTTGAGCCAGGGTATTTCCTGCCTGACAATCTGTTTCTACAAATCGGAGGCTTTAGGCAAAGCTCGAGCATCCTGACCAAGAACAGTCAGAGTGGCTGGTGGTCACTGGTGGTTAAATTTTTTTTTTTTGGTTTCCCCACCATGACATTTGGGGTTGACTTTGTTTTCAATAACCTGAGGACACTCCTCTGAGCGTGTTGCCACCGAAGCACTTTGAAGTACACAGAAACGTCCTTAGGGGGGTCATTCCCTCTATCAGGTCCAACTAAATATAGATGCCAACAATGCTGGCACTGTCCTGCCCTTGCCTGGTAACAGGGCTAGGGTTGCCAGGTCTGTAGAGAGGGATGCTGCGTGATGAATAGGATTTAGCTGCAGCTCTGAGTGCAAAATTCTCTCTCCCCCCTTCCCAATAGAAGAGCAGGATTTTCAGCAGCAAAGTCATGCTACAGGATTAGACTATGCTCAGTTCTGTCAGCTCGGAGTACTTACTGCAATATTTTTAGTCATATTGATGGAGAGAACCAGGGCCGTGAAGAGGAAGAAAGTAATACACTCATCCTCTCGGAGATGCTGGGCTGAAGTTTGTACTTTCTTTACTAGCCACTGTTTATGCTCACTCTGCACTTTTGCGGTAGCTGATTTGTTGATTCGTGCAAGTGTATTTTAAGCTTGTGTACATGTCAGTTTTTTTTTTCTTTGCTTGGTGCCTGTATGTGTGTCTCAAATGGAGTCTGCATATGCTCCTTCACACGGTCTCGGTAGTCTCTGTGGTGTGTGTGTGGGGGGAAAAATGAGCTCGCACGTGGGCTTGTCCTCTTTGTTTGTGTCATGTGTTCACATAGAGACAGGAACGGCACTTTACAGTCAAGAGACTATTCATAGTAATCATCTGTTGTTGAGAGCAACCTCTTTGATGTAGTCAAGCCCCATATGGGACAGCACTTTCTGTCTGTGATATACATTGACTTCATCAGTACTGAAAACACCACCGCCTAGTAGAGTTGATTGGCCATTAGCACTTAGAGCTACTCGAAAAGAAACAAAAAAAAAAAGTGTCAAATTCACCTCTGTATGCCTCTTACCCTTGATGACCACTCATGCATCAGGCTAACCTAAATGCAGGTGATGGACCAGAGAGGCCATCTGGTATTTTGGACAGATGACTTTGCAGAGATGGTCACTGTAACCTTTAGTTTCCCCAATTCCTGGCATTTTGGGGGGGTTCCACTGATGCTTATATGCTGCTGCCTGCAATTTAGAGGTGAAATGTTTGATTTAGTGTTGTTTAATTAGTGTAGCTGCTTCATAGTGTCTTATTGCTGATGATCCACAGACAAAATTTATAATCATATATTGTCCTTATTAGTACAAACCAGTTGTATTAGATCAATTTTTTTGTTGTTCAGTTATCAGGTTGTACAGCATACCTCCAGTTTTACTCTTCGAAAGCTCTTCTCACTTTTAATTTTCTTTGCCCCAGGCAGATTTCGATGAAGTGCAATGCTGCTACAGACATGGGTGACCTGCTTCCACAATTAGGTCACCATTTACAGTAAAGCTATGCAGTTACACACCAGCATCATTTTTCTATGTTTCCACAGTCAGAAATGTGATGTTTATTATTGTGCAATGTGTTTGAATCACCTCAAGGCTGGATTTAGTTATCATACCAATTCATATACAACCACACTTGTTTTAAAGTAGATTTAACCTCAGCCTCTCCTCTGAAATGTCTCCTAATGAGAACTCATTTGGTCAATCTGTTACATAGCCTACATGTGTGGTTGAAGTTTCAAGCAGAACCAAAGACTGCAGTCAGAGTCTTGTAACAGATGTACTGTCCTTGCTGTTTTAATGTTTGCTGTTAACTGGTATCATTGAAAATGCAGGTGCTAGCCAGTGTGATGGACTGTCTGAACTCCATATGCAAATTGCTCAGCACTGTAAAAGGCAATCTGATGTAGAATATGATTGCCTTTTAAAAGAAACAAGCCATAGACAGGAAAAGCAACTATTTTTAAACTTTTTTTTTTAAAACTTTTTTAAATTCTTTCATTCAAAACACCACAAGTGCAAACCTGTGAATAATAAAAAAAAAAAAGTATATTAAACATTATGTGATGCATGTAGATACTTTTACTTTCAGATTCGTTGATCAGATTCATTGCTGATTGATTTGACTGCATTTTCTTTGCAGGTTTCATACTACAATGTTGCGTCTGATACTCCACGAGTAGGCTGATTTCTTCCTCTTGATTTTTATCTAAATAAATATATTCTCCCATGATCCTGCTGTTGTATCAATTGACCTTTTCTTTGCATTGATCAAAGTAAGAGTTAAGTAAAAGTCACTGAGAATAAGAAGTAGAGATAATAATTCAATTCAAACATAAACACAATGCAGAGAGCTCTCTGTGATATTATTCATTCATTCATCATTGTTTTTCTCTACACAGAGGTGGAAAGTAACCAAGCACTGTAAGTACACTTTGAGGTACTAGTATTTCCATTTGATGCAACTTTATACTTCTACTCCACCACAATTCTGAGGCAGCAATATTGTATATTATATTTACCTGACAGCTATGGTTACTTTGCAAATAAAGATTTAGCACATAAAACATGAAGAGCTTATAAAATATGATGCTTTCTATTTGTTAAACTACCCAACAGTATAGAAGTTAGTAAAATGTGCTCCACTTTGACCAGCTACAACATTAAGATCTAATAATATAATATATATAATATAAAACTCGGTAGTGGACATTTTGCATAATTCTGCATAGCAAGTACATTTTGCTGACATTCCTGTACTTTTACTATAAAAAAAAAATGAATGCAGGGTATTTTACATTGTGCTACGTTTACTTAATTAAGGGATCTGAGTACACTGCTGTTTTTGCATGGACACAGGAAAAAGGAACTTCAGCAGTAATATAGGCTACAGCCAATTAGATCCCGTTCCTGTTGATATATATCCTGCTGATTAGTGATAGAATAATTTGAGCCAGGAGGCCAGGCATCATCTATCTCAGTGCTACTTCATTAGAGGTGTGTGACCTCTAATGAAAACATGATTGCAAACAGCGATGGCATTTTTAATGTGTGGACGTGTCGCATTCTCAACGCACGAGCGGAACCAGGAGCGCGCACTGTACCACCCCCCCGCCCTTCAGCTGCTGGAGGGGGCCCACATGCATTGAAGGGACCAGCGTGAACGCGCCCGGTTCTTCCCTCCACCCTTGCTCGCTCTCTGTGTGCTCGAGCCGTTCCTCCGTGCGCGCTCCCGCTCAGAGGCAGGCTTCAGAGAGCCCGGAGAGCAGACGAGCGACAGCTGGGGAGAGAGAAAGATGGAGGTGAGGGTCGGGGAGAGACTTCTGTGCCTGGCCGTGCTGTCCAGCGTCTTCTGCGTGGATTCAGTCCTCGGGAAATACGTCAAAGGCATCGTGAACACCAAAGAGGTGAGCGCTGTTTTTATCTTTACCTCCTTTAATTAGTTGCCACTCGCGACAATGACACCGCCACAGACTGACAGGAGTGGTAAAAGGGACTCGACTGCGTATCCCCACGCAGGTGTCTCTGTGGTGGACTGTACCGTGGAGAGACTACCAGCAATTCATCGTTAAGTTGCCTTGTATATTTACATGCCGCCATATGAAACACACTCCCCTCTATTCTGCCTTGCAATTGCCCGCCACCTGCGTCGTATATTTTACCCTCATTTTAGTGTTTGGCATCATTGTAGCCCCAGTAAGCGGCATCCCACCAGTCCACATCAATCGAGCCTCCAGTAGTGATTACTCATCTCTAAATCAAATGCAGCTTAACGTGCATGATTTTGTTGCCACGCTTAAATGTAAATTAGCCGTGTGGTATTTCTGTTTATGATTAGAGGACCCGTTACAGGTGTGCGTCATATGGCTTCTAGCGCGCAGCGCTGGATTTGTGGTGATCCTTGAGAAACTGGCCTCAGTCCAGCCTGCTCAGGGTTTTGAGTCTGTTTTCAGACAGATCAGCATCGACATCATCGCTGCCCTGACAGGATCTGCGAGTTAAAATGTTAACTGTGCAGCTGAGCACATAACTACTGTAGCTCTGGGTGGTTTGTAATTCAGGAGGCTACCACCTACTGTTGCACAGCTCAGGTTGGTATTCTCACGAGTTTGTGGATCAAGTTTGACTTACAGGAGTTATTTCAATAAGGCTGTCTACCATTTTGTTGTGAGACAGGCCACTATGCAGACAAAGTAGCCTCTAGAAAATTAGCCTTAATTCAAATTATTCAACATTGTGGTAATTCTGTTGGTATTTCTGCAGAACCTGTGCTGTGGAAGTCGATGTATTTGTCTCTGAAACAGCAGAGGGCACATTTGACTTTCAATGTGTGCCTGGAGATTCTAACCACAAAGAAAATTAATGTTTAACAAACGTGCCACCGATCATGCAAACATAAGACAGAATACGTGTGATACAAAAACAATTTCCCAGAGCCCAAGGTTTCTTGTCGGGGTGGAAGCAGCAGCTGGAGAGGTGCCAGTTCACCTCCTGGGCACTGCCGAGGTGCCCTTGGGCAACCCGAACCCCTAACTGCTCGGGCCGCTGTGCTATGTGGTAGCTCCATCACTCTGGGATCTCTCTGCATTAATACATGTCTATAGGTCTGCTGTGTATTTCAGGCGGAGGAGTGGGGAAAAAAATGAATTTCCCCAAGGGGACAAATAAAGGACTCATTATTATTATTATTATTATTATTATTATTATTATTGTTTTGCCTGACAATTCAGCTTACGATGATAAAAACCATAAAACAGCAGCAAATGCTCACATTAGAGAAGCTAGAACCAGCAAATGTTTGCCGTTTTTGCTTGATAAATAAATTATAGGATTGTTATCGTTTGTTGAATTGTTTCATCTCTAACATGAATGCCGTCAGCAGTTGATTTCTCCAGCACAGGAGGGGACCATGTGGTTGCATTGTTCACCTCAGGTCACAATGTGATAGAAGGTGCTGTTCAGAAATATCCATTCATTTAAACGCAGTATAAATATTTTGCACCAACCATGTGCACTCAGGTGATTTATGTACCACAGATTTTCAAGTGTTGCCAAAATGTGACTTGGCAGCAAAAAAACGTTGAAATACTTTGCTGCCGAGCACCAGTATATCACTTTACTTGTGTATCACCTTACTTGNCCCCCCCCCCCCCCCACACACACACACACACAAAAACCCACAAAAACAAAGCACAGCATCTATCAGACGCCAGGCAGTCTGAGCCAACAAGCTTTAATTCTCACTCCAGCTTGCTGACTTGTTGTGCTCACATTCCCTGAACTCTTGACTACAGTCAATTTAAAAATGCGTCATGAGCTGAGAGATTAAAGTCACCAGTTTGAATCCCCAGGATGACGATGGGGATCTGAATGGATAAATTGAACCAGAGGCACTCATCCATCCATCACTGGTGTTGAGATGCCCTTGAACGCGGTGCTGAATCTGCACCTGCTCCACTGGAGTTGCTCAGTGGCCAGCAATAGGTTGCACTAGGCAACTTCCAAGTGTGTTTCTGTAAATCTCCAGCTCTTGACTAGAAGGGCATCTACTTTTCTAGTCCTCTGCAGAAAATAAGAATATCGTTTTAGTCAACCTGTCTTGCTATGTAAGGCCACAAAAGGTTTTACATAAGTAAATTCTGCACTTAAATTGCATTTTAGGCTGCAACTAAATTGTTTTCATTATCGATGAATCTGATTATTTTCAAGAATTTCAAGAAATAGTGAAAAAATGCCTTCACTATTTCGCCGGTGATATCTTAAAACTGCTTGTTTTGTCCAATCAACACTAAAAAATCCAAATATGTTCAGTTGGCTAAATTGACCATCTGAGACACTGATGCTAAAGGATTTTTGGCATTTCTGCTTAAAAAATGATGTAAACGATTACCAAAATTAGTTTCTGAAGGATTTTCTTTTGATGGATTAAGTGATTAATTGATTGCTTGCTTTAGCTTTACTGCTAAAGTGTAAAACAAAATGGAGACCTGCACTTTGTTTCTTGCTTTTCTAAATCTTTCTTGGAGCTTGTGATCGGGTTTCTCGTCTTACTCTTGTGCCTCTAAACAGTTCAGGGATCATTTGACAACCTAAGCAATACAACAGTCTCTGAATGACATCGGGCAACACCGGCCGTGACATATTGATATAGTGTGTGTGTGTGTGTGTGTGTGTGTGTACAGTTTAACACACCATCAGTCTTGCTGGTGCATTCCTACCCCAAGGTCACCCATTAACTCTCTCGCTCTCTCTCTCACACACGCACGCGCACACACAGAATAAACCCCAGCACTCACACAAAAACATGATGCTGTAGCTGTGTCAATGTCTGCAAAGGTGAAGGCAGAGTTTGTGCAGAGCTGTAAATTGACAAATGTAATTTCCCACACGGGGTGGGATGAACTGTTGAAACCTGTGGAGTGGCTGGAGAAATACAGAGAAACACCAGCAAAGTTATCCAAAGGCATCGGTGTGGCAGACTGGTCACCAGCTTTATTTGGGCTGGTCGATGTGAACAATTAGCTTTAGTGGCATGTGGAGGCACTGATAAAATGTCCCTTAGAGGGGCAGCGGTAGCTTTAAGGTCAGAGAGAGGTTTTGAATCCAGCTGGGAAAATCTGAGAAAGAAATAAAAACTTTGCACTTCTTCAACAGCCAGCAGCAGGACCCCTGAGCAAGGCAGTAAATCCACACTGTGCTTCAGGCTGTTTCCCCTGTGTCAGTGTCCATAGAGCTGTAGCAGTTTGCAGCACACTGATGTTAAACTTCAACAAAAGCATAGTCCTCCTCTGACCTGAGGTTGGGTGGAGGTGTTGCTCAGTTACATTTTGACAGCACACTCTTGCTGTTACAGGGGTCAAACCTTAGGCTCCAATAAGGCCGAATGATTTTGGGAAAATATGTAGTTGGGATTCTTCTGATTCTTCTTGCAATTTATATTGTGATTCTTTTTCATAAGATTACAGGCCTGTACTTGTGGTCTACATAGTATTAAATAAGGTTTGTACCAATCATAATAACACAATTTTCTTGTTGCATGAACAGAATCATAAAAAAAATAATTAATGCAGTTGCTTGTTGTTGAGGTTGTCCCAGACCCATTTTTCTTTTTCTTTTTTTTTTTTTTTTTTTTTTTTGTTAAACCAGTCAGTCAGAGAAAAGTGAACTTCAAAGTAAACTTGGCTAATGATCTATAGAAAACCTTAGCCCACATATAGTAGTAGCCCACATTTAGTCAAAGTGTGAGTGACACCAGCATGCGGAGAGTTGGTTAACCAGGAAACTGAAGAAAGGTTCCTTTTTGTTGTTTGGCCAACTCAAGAATTGATGTTGTTTAACTACAGCTAAGTAAAATAAGTAAAAGTAGTGCAGGCAACATTCACCAGCTTAAATTTAGTTGCTACAGCTTGTTAAGATGCTTTTAATTGTATAATTTATAGTCAGAATTGCAACTCTTTAAAATTGCAATTTTGATATTAAAAATAATCATTTAGTAGTAGTTTTCTGCATTCTCATGGGTATTGAGGGTGGAGGTTTAGACAATGAGCACTGAATACTTATTTTGTAAAAAATGTGACTATATACAGGTTGTGTATATATACAAAGTGTCTTTGATCTTTGGTTTCCACAGTTAATGAAAAATTGTGGATTAGACCAGAAAGGTCTTTAACCTTTTACTTTTGAAAATGAACAGATGCCCTTGAAAGTTGTTTTTTCTAATTTAAAAATCTGGCGCCCATATTCATCAGCGTGCCTCAGCTCTGTGGACCTTTCTCCATCCTAAAATCAACTTCTTACATCCTGAGTGACTATGTAATGGATGTTGGGGTTTATATAGAATATATCTATGAAATGAAGGATTTCACCAGGATTTCTGGACCTAACAGCATCGTGAAGTAAAGAGGACTAGTATGTGGTGTCTTATTTTAATTAATGCCATGTCTTATCTTAAAACATGCCAGTTCTAAATTATTCAATTTCAACAAACAAGACTTTGAAAGTCACTGAAAAATCCTTCAAGTTGTCGCTGAAGTTTTTGGGAACCCTCCATTCATAGAATTTCCAACTCAATCAGTTTTCCTGCATCTCTTTTTAATGAGGACATTGTGATTAGATACAGGCACCAAGTGTACGTGCAGTGTGTGCATGTAAGGGAGTGTTTTCATGCGTCCAAATGCTTGCTTTAATGTGTGTGTGTGTGTGTGTGTCTGTAAAGTCTGTGTGTGCTCATGTGAAACACCCACAGAGACAGAGAGGGACAGAGCTTGAGTGTGTGTGTGTTGGTGCGTGAGTGTGTTTATGCGTCGTAGTGTTGTGTAACCCTGACTAATGAATCATTGAGAAGCCCAGCGGTCCAGGGGTGACTTGACTAGCTGATTGGTAATTAATTGTTAATGAGGCTTAGCAAGCAAACAGGGATCTGGAGAGAAAGGAAAAAAAGACAGAAAGCTACTGAGATGAAAGGACAGAAACTGTGAGGGAGGAAGAAAGAAAAACAAAAAGAAACGGAGACTGAGACGGGGAGATGACCGGATACTGCATCAAGACATGGCACTTGATTAATGGGGTGTACATACACACATGCATATGTGCAAGCCCACACACACACTTTGCGAGGTGGCTGAGTGATTCTGCATCACAATGCAGTGGCCGTGGGGAAATAAGAAGACTAAAAGGGGATTAAGGTAGACACCTCATCCTCTGTTGGTGTTCTCAAGCTCCAGGGCTCATTCTCTTTTCTACTCTCCGCGTATACACACACACACACACACACACACACACACACACACACACACACACACGCTAAGCTGCACTGGGCTAACTAGAGTCCGCTTGGTATGGTTGTTGACGTCTGTGAAATAGCTTCAGCCTGATGGTGAATTGTGCGAACAGCTATCGGGGCACCATGCTGGCTTGTTGATGCGGCCTTGGTGTTGTTAGACTCAGTGGTCTGCCTTTTTAAAGGGGAACGTGACCAATTTTCCACATCTAAGTCTGTTTACTGGTCTTGGGGAGTACTACTGCATATTTGAAAAAGTTCTATAAAGCCTTTTGTGGCTCTAGAGGGAGCTGCATGAAATCTGCTAAATTGCCTCAAGTGATGTCACTTGAGTCAGTGTCAGAAGAAGACCACAAATTTGAAAATGAAAAAAATCTGCAGATGTGGAGTTAGAAAGAAGTGAGATGGTTTATATTTGGGCTGCAAATAACAATTATTTTCATCAGTGGTTTGTCTCACAATTATTTTCTCAGTCCATGAGCTTTACATCAAATGTCAGAAAAGTATAAAAAAAAAAAATGTGCATCAAAATTTCCCAAAGCCCAATGTGACATCTTACATGTTGACAAATGACAAATAACATGTTTTCTGTGACCAACAGTCCAAAACCTAGAAATATTCAGTTTAATTTTAAATTCTCACATTTGAGAAGCTGGAACCAATGAACGCGTGGCATTTTAGCATGAAAAGTAATAACTAATCGTTTAATCTCTTGTGTAGATCGATTTGAAGGGAAATTGTTACAGCATGTATTTTAGACATTATTGTGCATCCAACTTTATGGCAACAGTTTGGACCCTCCTGTTTCAACATGACAATGCCCCCATGCACAAAGCCAGCTTCTCTGAGTTTGTTGAGTAAATACTTGACTGGCCTGCACAGAGCCCTGACCTCAACCCCATCAAACACCTTTAGGATGAACTGTAACGCCGACTGCGAGCCAGGACTTATCACCCAACATCAGAGCCCAACCTCACTGATGCTGTTATGGCTGAATGGTAGAAAAATCCCTGCAGCTAGGCTCCAAAATCTTGTGGAAAGCCTTCCTTGAAGAGTGGAGGCTGTTATAGCAGCATGTTAACGTCCATGGCTTGGAAATGAAATGTTCCCCAACCTCATATGTCCACATACTTTTAGACATGTATTGTACTTCCTTTCTTATGTTGACTCACTTCTGATGTGTTAGTCCTGTTTAATCACAGTACCTCATGACCAGTTAAAGATACTGGGCTGCTGGCTGATTGGTTGGATGAGCTTCTGGTTACATGTCACTGGTTATTTATAGACATTTACTGAAAATTGTAAATTGGTTTTAGAGTAAATAATTTAAAGGGACGAGCGTACGAGAGCCGGACAAAATAAGTGTTTGTGTGTTTGAATGAACGACCTGGCCTTTTGATGTTTCTATGGCAGCTGCAAACTAAGGAATGCTGTGGTTGCTATGACAATAATGGGTGTGCGTGCGTGTGTGTGTGTGTGTGTGGATGAGTGTGGGTATGCATGTTTGTTTCAGGCCAGCCATCGCTTGCTGTAAGAGTGTGTGACAGACGCTCGTGGGTAAATCTGTGTGTGTGTGTGTGTGTGTGTTTGTCCAACAAGGGGGTCTTTCACAGTCCTAGCCTGTGGTGGGTTAAATGATACCCTCCACCATCCCAACCACCCCTCTCTCCTCTCTCTAGGGATTCATCTCTGGGTCAGTGCTTCCCTCTGCTGCCCTGGTTGTCATGGTTACAACCTTAAGCGTCACTCTGGACAACAGCTTCAGTGGCTTTTGGAGTTTGCCATGAATTATAACCCAGAGGCTCCGGGGGATGAAGCTGGCTGGCTGGCAGCAGCTGAAATATGGCTGCGGTTTTGTTTGCCATGATATATGGAGGCAGCAGTGCTAGCCACGCTACACTGCTCTGGTTGCACTTTATTTCTCAGCACAGAAATTACTGTGCTTGTTTATGTAGGGAGAACGCAGGGCAGAGGTAATTACAGTATAATGGTGCATGGGGAGTTTAGCTGGTTGGGCGGAGATCAAGAGTTCATAACAACCAACCTGAAGGCCGGTTTTAATAAGGAAGAGGAGAACTGTGCTCGAGTACTTGAAGAGGCTGAAATGTGCAACAGATTCTTGTGGACAAGTCGAAACATAGTGTGTGAATGCTGTTGTGGTCATGTTCTGGATCTGCTTGTTTTAACATTTGAAAAGTACAATTTATTTTAGGGGAAATAAACATTGCCTGAAGAATAACTTGGAGATTCATCAATATAATACCATATCCTGATATGACACTATATCAGGATTGAAAATGACCATTAATTAATTAGCAAAAGTGTGCTGATTCCTATTGACTAAAAGGCATTTCCCACAAATCTGTAGTATATTTGGTTTGAATCCAGTCTTGGTCTCTTGATAGTGTCATTTGTCTAAATAGGTCTTCTGCCATTTGTTGTATTCATTTTGCAAGACCAGCTATTACTTTTTCTTAAAGATTTGATGTCTCATTCTGGTTCAAAACTCTTCATTTATTCTAGCTGCCTCTGTAGGGCCTACTCACACCGCGCAGTCCTCCAGATAAAGAAAAGTGTGTGTAAACAGCATATACACTATGTGAAATAAATAAATATAAATTAATTAATATATACACACACACACACACACACACACACACACACACACACACACACACACACACCACCACACTGACTGATCCACCATGCTGCTGCAGTGCCTTATGTAACCTCAGTGAAGTACACCATCAGCACTATTATCTGGTCTCATGCTGCCAAGCTTATGGCTAAATAATATTAAGAATGTATAGTTGTTGTTTTTTTCATCTTCTCCACCTCTCTCCCTTATTAATGTGCTTAGCAGCTCCTTAATGCCCTCTCTGTTTAACCTCTCTACAAGTTTACCCTCGTGGCACTACCTCCTTCATTTCCTTCTTTTTTCTTTCTTCTCGTCCTTACGGCTCCCCTTCCCTCTTCTGCTTCCCCACAACCTCTCCTTTGGCTTTCGGGATGTCAATGTTGATCTGTCATTGTGTCAGTCATTCACTTCACCACTTTGGTCCAGACTGAAATATCTATTGGATGGATTCATGTTACATTTTGGTGACCAGAGAATGAATCCTAATAACTTTGGTACTCCCCTGACTTTTCCTCTAGTTCCAGCAGCAGGTCAGAGTTCTCACTTATTCTGTGCAATAGCTCAACATCTAATAGATGGATTGGCACAAAAGTTTGCACAGACTGTCATGCTTCTCAGACAATAAATGCTACTGACCGGACTTTTCAGAACACAGGACCATTTTCCTGTATTTACTTTCTTGCTCCTGCCCCAGACAAATCTGACCAATAAGCGAAGTGAACATTCTCACATGGTTTGCAGTGATGCATTTTAGTTGGCTTGGATTTTTCTATGTGTGAAAAGAAACCAAACCGATGGAAAACACTCCAAGTTTACAACCTCATCAACTGATTCGGACCAGAGCAAACAAACTAACTAAACGAACACTGCTGGGCCTAAGTACAGCCTCACAGAGCTGCTAGCATGGCGGTAGACTTTTACTCTTCTTATTACCTTGCTTCATCCATGTTTATTGTTTTGGTTTTTTGGGGGTGTTTTTTTCACCTTTTTCCTTCTCTTCTGTTTTTGACTCCAGGACTGGGTTTTCCTCACCCGCTTCTGCTTTCTCACCGACTTTGGACGTCTGGACTTCCGGTTCCGCTATCCAAAGGTAGGACGACTTACTGTAGCTGTGCTCGAATGCATCAATACATTTTGCCTCAGCTTGCCCACACTTTCTTCTCTGACAACATGAGCGTTATACTTTTCTTCTTTGTTCATTCTTTCTTTCTCTACTTTAGTATCTTTGTCTCAACTAGTTCTCTCTCTCTCTCTCTCTCTCTCTCTCTCTCTCTCTCTCTCTCTCTCTCTCTCTCTCTCTCTCTCTCTCTCTCCCCCCCTCTTACCTCATCTAAACGGATGCCATCGCTCTTCCTCTCCTCTCTCTCTCTCTCCCCCCCTCTTACCTCATCTAAACGGATGCCATCGCTCTTCCTCTCCTCTCTCTTTCTTCCTCTGGGTGTTCCTGCTGTTCCCGCCTCGTCCTCTTTTTCTATCTCCTTCTTTTGCTCTCCCCCACTCTATCTTTCTAAGCATCTATTTTGTTCTTCGGCTCTGTCTTCTTTTACCCCTGCCTTGTTTTACTGTTGTAGCCTGCAGACTTGGAAACTTTGTTTTTTTTGTCGTATAAATCTCAAACCGTCTCACTGCCTCCGCTCTGATCTATGCACTCTCTATTTTCTCTCTCTCTCTCCTCTGTGCAGTCGCGCTGTTGTCAGAACATATTGCTCTACTTTGATGACAGTTCTCAGTGGCCAGCTGTGTACAAGAGGCCTGAAAAGGTGAGATTCTGACACCCTCTGCATCATGTCTTTCGCCAAGCCATTATTTAAGAGAAATACAGCTCAATTTACTCATTCGCATGTTGTAATGAAAAAGCCCTGTCACTCCAATTTAGTTAATTTTCACATTTAAACTTGAACTAAAGGATCACACACTGTTCATGCTGCTCAGAATAAAACAAAGCTCTCTTTCTCAGTTCCTGAAAGGCTTTTCACTCGCAGGCAATGATTTATTATTGATGATACACACAGTGATCAAGGATGGTACAATCCATATTTGTGAACACAACGTGAGACTGCAGAGTTCTGCCTGAAGTGAAGCTGCTCAACAGAAAAAACAGATTTTCTGCAGATAGATGTCTATTTTCTGATTTGGAAACCGGTAATACTACCATTTTATAGAAGACTATTTGGACAGCGACATATTTTTGTTGTTTTGGCCCGGTACTCGAACACATTACATCTTAAATAAAACGATGAGTGAAAGGTTAAAGTGCATACTATCTGCCTTGATTTCAGGATATTTACATCCATATTGGGTGAACATTTTAGGAAATATAATTGGGTTAACAATAATTGAACATCCTTAAAACTTAGTCAGCACTTCAGCCTAGCTATTGTTTTATTTCAAATCCAATCTGCTTGAGTACAGAGACAATAGAAAATGTATCTCTTTCCACACACTTAAAAGACAGCAGTGTATGCATTAAGATTTTGGTGAGCTCACAAACTTCCACAGCCTATGCAGTGTACATTTAACACCTGGTTCACTGCATAATTTTAAGTCTTAGGTATGAGATCTTTGGCTTTTTGTATTCATGTAATAGTGGCCTCAGGTACAGGAGTAGCATGGATGAATCCTTAATCAGTGTTGTATATGCCACAGTCAGCTGGTACTATGAGATATAACATGATACAGTATAAAAATAAAATCAACATTAAATTGCTTTCACAACCAATGAATAATGTATAATGGGACCATTTATTGTGGGCAGACGTTGGTACCCTTCACTCACTCAATTTAAAGCTGTGCTTAACCAGCCCAGTGTTAGTTACATTAGATGATGTGTGTTGATAAAATGTTTCTTGTGTTATTAAAGTTATTACAAATACAGTTATTAGGGTTATCAAATGTTTTATGAGCTATATAGGAAAGTCCATGCTAAAATGGTCCAGCACTGTAAGAAAATTGACCAAATACCTTGCATTTCTTGGCCCATGTGGTCACTTGGGTGTATTCTTCTTGCGGTCATCCAGATGTGACATTATGTTGAGATATTTTCAGCACAGATACAAACGGCACACCGTTTCTCAGCTCTCAGACGTATTTTGGTGTTCATTTCACAGAATCAAATAGTGTGGCCTTCATTCTACACTCACCATTTCGCGCTAATGTTCAGCAGTCACACAGGGAGAAATCCATCACAGAAGAGGCAAAAAATATCAATTTTAATTCCACTCACAGCAGCTTCAATGGACCAGAAGGCAATGTAGCCATAATTTCAATTACATTTTGATTAAACACACATTGCATTTTCTGGACTGGAAAAACTATCTCTTATGCTTTCACTGCTCCTCTGTTATTACTTAATATGCATACAGCTGAACGTAGGTTTAACCCGCAGCTGCATGCAACAAGTTTGGGCACTTCTTCTGAGCTGTACTGAAAATATATTTTGTGAAATGTGTGAAAATAGATGAGAGAGGTAAGAAGTAGATTCAGTTTGGGCAGTTTTTAATGTTTTAAACTGCCATGTTGTTCCTGTTTGGATTTTACTGTCTTCTCCCATCAGAACTGCTACCAGAAGGAAGCGGTGCTGAGGCCCGAGAACAACCAGGTCATCAACCTCACGACACGCTACACCTGGTCAGGCTGTGTGGTAAGAGCATACACACAAATCTCTACACTGAGCGGCACCCTATCCCTGAAAAAAGACAAAAGACACTAATGCAGGGATGCTGTTCTGTAACTAAAGTTGACCTCTGACCTCTCTGGGTTGTATGCTACAGAGGATCACATTATTCCTTTTTATCACCAGACAGTTGCAGTTCCTATTGCATATTCTTTTGTAATGCAAAAAAGGAACATAAATATGCAAAAGAGGCAAACAAATACATAGAGAGAGAGAGGGAGAGGCAGTGAGAACTAATGGCCTGTAATGTGTTTTTGTAATATTTTACTGATTCACACATTTCCACTGTTGATGAGCATCCCAGTCAACCAGAAAAGGTGCAAAAAATTCTCTCCTGTAACCTTAAAAATAAAATATTCCTTTTGTCTCTTTTTCAATAAACAAAACGTGTTTGTTTATCACATTAGGAAGTGTGATTGCCAGTGTGACACTGTTGTTGTGGCGCTTAGTGCATCTTGTTGCCACATTTCAGGCTATATTGAGGTGTGAAATATGTTTATATCTTGATATACCAGGCTCCCACTCTACTGTGATAATTCAGTGTGTCTCTGAGGTAAAACGCGCTGCCTTTTTGGATACCAACACTGCGCACACCACCCTACCATGCATTTCCTCTCTCTCTCTCTCAGGTGGAGGGAGACACGAATGAGGAGGTTCTGAGCTGCGTGGGTGGACGCAGTTTCCGCTCGGTGAGGGAGAGATGGTGGTACATTGCTCTCAGCAAGTGTGGGGTAAGCACCTACCTTTGTTACCCCCCCCCCCC
>LKNJ01002194.1:28231-43262 GCA_002120245.1 Maccullochella peelii
CCCCCCCCCCCCGGCTCTTCCTCTCTACATGGACAGGTGTACTACCAGACGGTTGCCATGGTGATGTGCTGCCGTTATCACACAAACTCACTTGGAGGGCTCATGCACAAACATACCCGTGTAGTCACTGTGTTTGTTTTCTGCTGATCTTCAGATAAACAAACGTCATCACTGTCATCATCATCTGCATCATCTATCTATCCATCAAAACTGAAGACAGATTACTCCTGAAGGGGATAATTGATAAGAAGAGAGTTATGTACTTGTATTAGATATCTATACATTTATTGCAATGCAGCTTTTTTTAAATGCCCAAGCAAGAGCTATTTTACCATTTTAAATCATAGTTTTAAGTTTTTGCAGTCAAGAAAAAAACTAATTTCAGGTGCAAGCAGCAGCATCACATATTAAAATGGGGAAGCTCAGGTGAAAATATACCCAGCACACCCTGAAGAAGGCTCTGTGAAACCCTGGATGTTTTAAAGCAACTTTTTGTGCAGCCTACCTTTTTTAAATTTTAAATCAACTTGAGCATCATTTTTGTACCAGTATGTGCTTTGCCATTTGAGCATTTTGCAGCAGGCTACATTTTAAATTTTAGAAGTAAAGTAATCTAAATAGGCTGCAATAAAACTGTAAGGAAATTTAACCCTGTGATTTGCAGTAGTTAATAAAATAGATACTCTTATAATCTTGTAAAGATTGCAGTTTAGAAAACTGATGGTCTACTGAGGATTATCAAATGCTGATCAGACCTTATCCCAAATGTAATATAGCTTATAAAAATACTTTCTGGCCAAAATGCCCCTCACATCCCCTTGCCCTGCTCTCTCCATATGTTACAGCTGATCCTGAATCTGTGCGTCTCTCTTTGAATTGCCTCTGGACACCGTGAAGCGCGCTATCTCTCTCCCATGCTGCAGGGCTTTGTGCAACAAAGACTCTCTATGCGACTCTCTGCTTATACTGTGCTAAACATGCCTTACAAGGCTCCACTGTAGCCTATTGATTAGCTAGCTTCAGGGACTATAAAGCATTGTGTTGTTTTTATAATGGGGCTCAGTGTTGTGCTGATGGTGTACCAGGAGAAAAAGAGCAAATTGGTAGCTGCAGTGTGTTTTGTTGATGTGAGTCTGGACTGGGGCACTCGAAATCATGAGCTTGTATGATAGCTCTGCTCAGTGATGATACATCCTCCCACACAGAGGGCTTCAGTCAAGGACGAATTCCAGGAATAGGTGTGTGTGTGTGTGTGTGTGTGTGTGTGTGTGTGGTTTTTTTTTTTTTTGTTTGTGAAAGTGGGGGAGGACAAAGGGTGAATAAGTAAGATTTCAGCTGAATGTTTATCACTGAATGTCTGCCTGCCTACCAGTATCGTACTCCGGGTTATATCAGTGTCATGCTCCTGGACATGATTCTGTGTGTTTGTGAGAGAGAATTGTTTTTTGTGGGTTTGTTTTTGTGCTATCGGTTGAGAGCGCTGGCTGAAGAGGGATATGATTAGAGCGGATGCTTCCCACGGAGTGTGGTTTAGTGTCACGCCAGCGTCCGTTGATAGACACGCTGCCTAATGCTGTTGGACTAAAGTATAAAAGCCCGTCTCCACTCCTGAGGACATATGCACGGCGCGCCTCGCAGCCAATTTCCACCCCTCGTCTCCCGCCGCTCGCCTCCTCGTCTCCCTTTCCCTTTCACACCTCTCAGTCTTTCCTACCCGTCGCTCACAATCTTTGGCTGTCCCCGCTCTCTTTCAACTCCCTGTCACCAAGCTGTGATGCACTCCATGCCATTTCATATCTATTTACCTCTCCGTCTCCTGCACCTCTGTGTCAGCCTGTCTCTAATTGTGTTTTTCCTCTTCTTCTTGCCATCTCACTGTTCTCATTTCTTCTGTACCTCTTGCTCATTCCATGCATTTTTCTGTCCACTTTTATGTGCTACTACATATTTTCCTCTCCTTGTCCCTGCTTCTCTCTTATCCAGCTCTCCTTTCATGTACTTTCCATCTCAGTCTTTACCTGTGCTGAAGTGGGTCTAAATCTATATCGGCTCATAAGCCGTTAAAACCAGAGGGTGTCTACTCTCAATCCCCAGATGTAGACTTGCCTGCACGAAATGATAAAATGCAAGGTTGATCGTTATTCAACATTTCCAGGCAATTTCACTTGATTAATTATAGCAGGAAACCGCAAGGCTGCAAATAATCATTATTTCATCAGGGGGAAAAAGACAGTCATGATAAATAAAATTCAGGTCATCACAGATTACAGAGCAGAGGACCTCTGGCAGTCAGGATGAAGGCTTTTCAGACAAGTAAATTGCCAGAGAAAACAAAGTTCACTAAAATTAGCAGGCTAGAATTTTCTCCTGCATATGTCTTTGCATGAACAGTATTTCACTTGATAATTTATAGTCTCAAAAAACCTTTTTAAAAGCTTTCCTTGTTATACATCATACTGTACAGTCCAGCTCTAATTGCATATGTATAGCAGTGTGCACCTACAAAGTTTTGAGAAGGTAAATGACACTTATTTCTCTGGTATTGCCCTTTTTGATGAGTTGCAGTAATAACTTGCTAGGTAGAACTAATTATTCCATTAATTGAAAATAAACAGAACCGTCACATAACATGGCTTCATTGCTTGCCATTGACCCCAGCAACTGTTGTTTGAGCATCAGGTTATGAGGCGTTTATCCTTGTGGTCTTTGAAACACAAGTGGAGAGAAATAAAGCTTTGAATGGCTTTAATCAACCTCTGCTGTATTATGCTGAGAAGAACTGCTGTTAATGAAACTAAATTACCTCAGTAGGGAGCCAAGTAAGCACTGAAATTAGACTGGCGCAGGCCACTAAAATGGCCCAAATTTCTCAGCTGTCAGGTGACTCATCTATATAGAACAAACCGTGTAGAAACACGTCCACATCTGCTTTATTTTGTCCAGGTCTCATTTAAAAAATTGTAAACTAAGACTTGCAGCACAGTCACATACTGAAGGAGGATCCTTATCATAATCCTTCTGTGCCAGATGGGGAGCCGGTTTGGCCTTGAAACATTGTACTACGTTAATACAATAAGATATAATAGCAGAAGTATTTGACAGTGTTTCGAGTCTGTTGGGAGAGATACTCACCTTTTTGTAGGAAATGAACAGACCTGATGATTTGTAGATTGTGGTGCTCACAGTGGGAACCAAAAATGCAATAATATAGTGTGATTGTGCTAGAATATTTGCACTGTATATTATTTGTATCTCAAAATGCACTTTGTTAGGGCTGCAACTAACAATTATTTTCATTATCTTTTTTATTATGGTCCATTTTGTTATCAATCTGCTGATGATTTTCTCAATTAATTGATTATTTGTTTTAATGTCAGATTATAGTCAGCTCTACACTATATGGCCAAAAATATGTGGACAGCTGTGTTCTTGTCTGTTTTTCATGGTTTGGGCCCCGTAGTTCGAATGAAGGGAAGTCTTATTGCTACAGCATACAGTGGTATTTTAGACGATTGACTATTGATTTGTTACAACAGTTTGGGCTGTTTCAACATGACAACGCCCCCATGCACAAAGCGAGGTTTATAAAGAAATGGTTTTCTGAGTTTGTTATTGAAGAATTTGACTGGCCTGCACAGAGTCCTGACCTCGACCACATCGAACAATTTCAGGATGAATTGGAGCGCCAACCTTGAGCCAGGCCTGTTAGCACAACATCAGTACCCTCAGTAACCTCACTAATGTGGCTGAAAGGGAGCAAATCCTTTCAGCCAGCTTCCAAAATCTTTTGAAAAGCCTCCTTAGACCCTACCCATTTCACATGTCAAAGTCATTTACTCGTCGTTGTTAGTGCTACATAGCCTGTGAAAACAGTTGTGTAATGTCTTCTGTGGCTTTGGAGGAGCTTTGTCGAGTCTTGGGTGAAGCCTACATTTAAAAACTGTAATTGTGGAGTTTAAAAGGCATTCTTGGACATTTGGGATTCAGTGGTTTTAGAGTTTGACTCATACTAGGGACTAAAAGTCAGGATATCGCACCCTCTGCTTTGACAATTATTTTGTAAAATATTAATTAAATGCTCATTGTTTTGGAATGACATGTTAAACCAACACATGTGGATGTAATGTTTGGGCGTCCACATACTTTGTTCAGATGTCCAGTGTACATAAATGATTGTGCACACTGCGTTTTCTGAGAAACACTTGGGTGCCCTGAACTGTAAGCTATAACCAAACACTTGATGTTCCAGAGACGAGATACAGACTCCCAAAAGATTCTCAGAAGTCCTTTTTAAATGCAGTTATCAGCAGCCCAGGGGTGCACAAGATGTTCAAGACTGCACAGGTGTTTGGGTGAGAACACCTTCAGTGTGTGATATATCAGTACAGTATATCAGAAGTGGATGCCTTTTTACACCTGAAACCAACAAGCGACCCCCCAAAATCGTCCTGTGACCCCCTGTCACTCCCACAGAGAGAATCCCTGCTGTGTGAAGTGCTACTTCTTCCCTCATCTATCCTTTCTCTCCTGCATCATCCCTCTTTCCCTTTATGCATTTGCTCCTTTTTCTTCGTTCTGCCTTTCTCCGTACCTGTTTTTTTTTAAATTTTTTTTTACTTTCTACCTCTGTACATCTATCACTCTCTTTAACTCTGTCTCCTTGCTCTTTGTGTCTGTATTGATTTTGTGGCAGTGCACGCTCCATGCTTCTCGCCCTTTTTGATAGAGGGAGTGAGATGGAGTCTCAGGCTGCCAAATGAAATCAAAGTCTTTTTTTCCTCCCTCTCTTTTCCCTCGCTCCACCGCAACAAGCGCAAACTCCATCGGCTTTGAACTTGTGTGTGTGAAATGAGCTCTCTGTGCTCTGATTGTCAACCCATCTCTGCCCCCCCCCCCCCCCCCCCTGTTCTCTGCTCCCCATCCATGACTTTTCTCACCTCTCAAATTCACTTCAGTTTGACACTTTTTTTATTTTCGTGGCTGCCAAAAATTAACATCATTTCAACTGTGTTTTGCCACACAGGTACGTTCATTTTCTCCACGGTATTTCTCCTTTCCTGCATGTTTACCTACCCAAATATTCTCTTTCTGTGCTCTCTTTCATAACTTTGCAATGTAGAACACATATCCTATCGACACATAATTATGAGCCTAACAAATAATTGATAAATGTGCCACACTATTATTAATGAAAAACAAGAATACTCTGCATTAAATCAGAGGAAACCGCTATGTATGTGCTGCATTCTTCCTGTTAATCTGGGTCATCTTCTCATTGGCAGCACAGCAGGCAGAGCAGCCTAGATTCATTTTATTTCTCCTCTAACTTCCTCCACACACCTGGGGGTCCCCGAGGCACTTTCAGGCCAGCTGGGGGACTGACTAGCGGACGATATGGCACAATTACACTGATCAGCTAAACCAACAGTGTCTCCCTCCCCAAGGAGCATTTGGATGTGATATTTCTGAGTGCTGAGTGCTTCAATACTTTTTTGGTACCAACTGAGTAGCAGTCGTATTCCATTTATTCGTTTAGATAGTTCCTGATTTAAATCACAATTGTTCCCTTTTTCCCCCTTTTTTGTGTGCAAACGTTTTGTATGTCTGTTTAGACAACATTGAACTTTTGAAAACTTTTGTTAAATAACAAAAGGGTTTTGTGGAAACAACATATTCATTATCTTGCTTTAATTATTGACAGATAAAGTAAGGTAATGGGGGAAAAAAAGTTTCATTTTGGTATTGGTTCCAGACTACAGCCATTGTATTGGCAATGTACCAAAACATTTCAAATAAAACCCAGAAGTTCTACCATCAATGTAGACTCCGATGGATTAATGAAAAGATTGGTTTATGATTTTATTTTTCAAAGGTGAACATAGCATGTGAGTTACAGAGCAGATATGTTGTAGCAGAAAAGAATATGCAATTTTATTTCAGTTGGACTCAAATGATTTCCTTCTTGAAATTTTTCTTGTGTAAATATTCTACCAATGTGCCAGTGCTGCAAAATGTTATCACGTTATATTGATATTTATATATAGATACTTGATGATATTTGATTTTGCCAGGGTCCCCTGCTTCAATTTAATTCCTTTTGTACTTATGCTGTCTGGGTGATCCAGCACTCTGATGTTCATACAGTTTAACTGTAAAATGCTGGTTTTAAGTCCAGCTAACGGCTTTTTTTCTCTCCCAAAAGGTCCTGTAGGTCTCCATCGTGGGATTTTATATTGAAAAACCAAAATGTCAAAGGAATAATGTTTTTAAAAATGTTACCTCTAACTGCCTTTTGAACCTGCAGTGTACGGATTACAAAGCCTGTAACAATCACCTGCCTCCCCTTTCTCTTTCTCTCTGTCTGCTTTTGCTCCTCTCTCCTCTCCCGCAGGGCGATGGCTTGCGGCTGGAGTACGAGATGAAACTAACCAATGGCCAGTCTTTCTGGACGCAGCATTTCTCTGCAGATGAGTTCGGTAAGAGTGATTAGACAGAAGAGAGAGATTATGGAACGAATCGCTGATGGCACACGCCAACACCACTTAGCACGGCCAATAAAGCACACTGAACTGAACAAATTACAATAATGAAGGGACGGCTGAATGAATTAATGATGATAGATGAACTGAGAGGAAGGGATGAAAAGAAGAAGAGGCCCTAGTAGCTCCCAAATTAATTAATTATTCCTACATCTCCAATGTTCTCTCTCTCTCTCCCACTCTCCTACTGTAACTCTCTCTCTTTATTTCTTTGTTGCCAATATCCTCATCACGTACCTGCCTCTGGATTTTTTTATCTAAATTTTTCTACTTTTTTTCTTCATCTATTGTCCCCTCTCTTCTTCACCTTGATATTCTCTAAACCTCATTGATTCCTTTTACTTTCTGGTTTTGATTCCACCTGCTCTCTTGCACTATCATTTCTCCTTTTCCCACATTTTTTCCATCTTTCTTTCTCATCAATTATTCTGTTTCCTCCCTCTACTTCTTTCACCCCCTATTCACAGGAATCTTGGAGACAGACATCACGTTCCTGGTCATCTTCTCCATGGTGTTCCTCCTCTCCTGCTACTTTGCCTGTAAGTACTGTCTTTTCCACTTATTGTATCTCTCTTTCTCCCTCTACTTCTATGAACAAGCAAATATATTCTGACTTTCAAAGCCCGCAGCAGTCATTAAGTGCCCTTTTCCTGAGATCTACTATAAAATCTACATGCTTTCTTGATGGGATAGGAGTAAGTCTTCATGTTTCTTCTGATAAGTAAAGGTGGAGCATGTGCCTATTTTTTCATGGGGCCGGGAGTTTGTCAGAACAGAGCATGACCAACAGAAAAAGCAGGAGTGAGAGGATGCAGAGAGTGGGGTTTGAATTTCGTGTAAAGGTGAACGGTTGAATGGAGAAGGTAGCGGTAGACTTAATGTTAGTGAAGCAAGTTTGTCACACGAAGGTCACAGCTCAAATAACCCGAAGCAGCTGAGAATAAAAGCTCCCAAGGAATGACATACCACTCGATCAAAACTCTGTCATTCCCTGTATTCTTCATGCAATTTTTTCCTGTGCAGCCATATATTTTTCTTTTTCCAAACTACTAGAGGGTTGATTCACCTAAATTACAAAAAACATATATTCTAGTGCAGTGCTTCCCTACCTTTTTGGCTTGTGACCCCTTAAAAAGAAGCAGTGTCTACTTGTGACTAAACATCACAGATTATGGCCTTAACATGGACATGTGTTATGAGAAATTCAACTTAAGTTTAGTTTTTCCTTCTCAGATTGTTTTTAATTTGAAAGATTGCCTAAATTAAAGATATGTGGTGTTACAGAGAGGTTGACATATAGAGAGCGTGATATCTGCCCTAGTGATATCTAGCACACAGACATTTGGTTTTTATTTGCCACCCAATACAATGGAATTTGTTTTTGTGCCCACAGCTATAAAAAAATAAAATAAATTACATTTGAAAAATACAACAGAAGTAGACTCTCTGGATAATCCACAGAACATAGTCAATATTTTTTATTGGGATTATTTCTTTACTGTTGACACTGTGGATTATCCAGAGTAACGAGGACATGATTCTAGAAAGATTTTTATATTTCATTTTTTTTAATGGTGTGAGTGCTACAAAATAAATTCCGTTCACCTCCATTTTATTGGTTTGGCAGCAGAAATCTCAAGACATGAATGTCTGAACTGATCCTTTAAAGTGAAAAGAATCTGGAAATGAAGATCCAAAATTGGCATAAAAAAGTCTCAAAATAGCCTCAAATTAATTCCTGCAGTGTCATTCAAGGGCTTTTCAGTATATTGGTTGGAAATAGAAGTGGACCTGTCACAACTTTAAGTACAGGGGGTTAGGGGACGTCTATTCCTTGCTTTGCTTGCCATACTGCAGAGGAACGAGGCTGCGTAATAAGGTGCAAATGCATCTTTTGACTCTTGGATGCTGCAGAAATTTTATTGTGATTTTATGCAGATTGGGAGAAGGCTTTATTCACCATGGGTGTGTTGCATCTATGAGCTTCATTGGAATATTCAGTGACATGGAGGCTTGAGTTTTATTTATTTGCACAAGCTAAAATCAAACAAAAGACATACAATGTGGATTGTACATATAGAGGGGGAAAGGCCTAAAAGGACTACTTTTACCATTTAGATTATGAAAGAGGTTATAAAACATTGAAGTCAGGAGAAGATGACAGGATTTTCATTTTTGGGAGAAATGTTCCTTTGACAGCCATCATTGGAGTACCTTTGTGGAAATCACGAAAGGATCCAACAGCATTTGGCTCACCAAGCCCGTGGTTATACAGGGCAGCCGTGAGTGTGTGCGAACATTTATGACCCTTCCTCCCCCTGTAAATTTTCCCCCGGGCCACTGCTGTTTGTAGGAGTGTTTTGGTAGTAAAATTGCCTGCTTAAATACGCATTAAAAATATTTCCTTCCACATTAGGGAGCGAGGATAGAGAAGATGTATAAGGCCTCATCTAGAGACGAGCAGCATCACAAGATGGATGCATACTAATAGTCCCCCCCCCNCCCCCCCCCCCCCATTTATCTGGCCTGTTCCGTGGTTCTTTTTTTCCTTCTCTCTGTCTTTCACTCTCTGTACCTCTCTTGCTCTCCTTCGCCATCTGTTAGCATATCTCCATCCTTTTTATCTCTACCCCCCCAACACACACACACACACACCTCCATCACCTCTATCTCATTCTTTTGTTTTTTTCCCCCTGCAGACAATCTGAAGGGAAGACAGCTTCTTCACACAACCTACAAAATGTTTATGACGGCGGCAGGTGTGGAGGGTGAGAGCTTCTGTCCCAAACAGACACACACACACACACACACACACACACACACACACACACACACACACACACACACACAATCCATAACACACGAGACAATGGGAAAGATGACAATGGGCTTCTCGCGCGGCTGCAGCATCTCATACCTTAATCCCAACTTCAAGAGCCGAGATATTATCGCCCTTATTAGCCTGTGAATAGGAACTATTGCAAACAGCCGTGCTGCAGTGTTCAGTGGAGCATGCTGTTACTGACGAACACCCCCTCACTCTTCTCACCCCCCATCTCGCTTTCTTCCTTCTCGCTTGCTTGTCCCCTCTTCAAATCCCTTCTCGATTCCCTGCCACCTCTAAATTCTCTCAAGCCTTCTGCTGCTTTTCATCTCCTTTTATCAATTCTTTTCCG
Organism: Maccullochella peelii; assembly: GCA_002120245.1. Taxonomy (NCBI): domain Eukaryota; kingdom Metazoa; phylum Chordata; class Actinopteri; order Centrarchiformes; family Percichthyidae; genus Maccullochella; species Maccullochella peelii. The sequence goes on from LKNJ01002194.1 coordinate 37,947, forward strand.
TCTCGCTTCTCTTCTCCCCATTTCTCTCCCCTTCTCCTACCCCCTGCCCTTTCTCGTTCCTTATCATCTGTCTCCTATGTTCTTTATCTTTTCTTTACTTCTTCTCTCTGACATCTCCTCCTTTTCTACCTTTTCTCCTCTTCCCCAACAACCCCCTCTCCTGCTCTGCCATCTCTTTCCTCCCCTCTCTTCTCCCTCCTCCTTCTTCTCTCTTATTTTCCCATTTCCCTCTTCCCTGCATTTTTTCCACTTGGCAGTGCTCAGCCTGTTGTTCCATTGTGTCTACTGGGGCCTGTATGCTAGAGATGGAGTCGGCAACGGCAGCCTGAAAATACTCGGTGAGTTCTTTTCTTGCATTGGCCACTGACAGACAGACACTGCCTCTGCACTAGAAAATCATCCACTGCCCGAGCAGAATGAATGAGTGGACGATGATGGATGTGTGTGCAGGCGAAGAAGTGCAATAGCTGGTTTGATAGTCATAGGCAGGACCATGCCTGATTTTGTGTGTGTACGTGAATATGTGTGTGGCGACCTGATTTTATCTTTCCCCTCTGATATTACAGATTCGGAAACCACAACCTAATTACCCTCTCTGTCTTCTCTTTCTCACTTTCTGTCTGTCTCCAGGGAAATTACTGTTCTCCATCAGTTTCTTGGTGTTCCTTCTGATGCTCATATTGTTGGGCAAAGGTTTCACTGTCACCAGGTGGGGTTTGCACTCTTTTTATTTTTTATTTTTGCAGCTTGTGTGTGTACATGTATTTCGTCGAGCCTATGCACATCTCTGTTTATGCAAGCCTGTCACCTTGTGCAGGTGTGTTTATACTGTCACTGTCTCTCACTGTCAGGCCTCACTGTCACAGTCATAACACTATCTCTTGATATGACATTGTTAGGTGTCAAAAAGTCAGTTAGTACGTTGGGTCTGATAGGGTGGATGAACACCTGATATGTCTGAGGAGTGTGATAGATTGATGCTGCTGTGTTGCGAACTTTATGTTTTTGTGTTGTTGTTTTTTTTTGTTTTTTTACAAATCTTTGGTTTGCTCACAGTTTTCTGGTACAGCTTAGTGGCCATTTGCTTTGGACAGGCATCTTCAGATGAAGATGATTTACGAGTGCTCTCCTTCACTGGAACGTTTGCATGTATCCATCTCACACCTGACTGGACAAATGCCCGACTGTCAGTGGTCTTTCCAGTTGTCCAATTCCAATTTGAAAGTCCAGTTATCAAACATGCCAGCTGTTCTTGAAATGTTGTTAGATTTCTGCCAAGCTGTCCCCAGAAGGTAGTTTCTGAGTCAGTTTTCTGTGAGAAAAGGGGTCCAATCATGCTTTTCTTTTAATCTAAACAGCTAACTGCTAATGAGCCACTGCTCATAGTTTGAAGATTGATCCTGCTTCGGGCCCAATTGAATCTCAGTTGTTATTTTCCAGACTGAACTCTCGTAGCAATAAACTGAGCTTGCAAGATTTGAGCTGGCTTTTTTGACTCTAGGATTACGTCCTCCTCTGGGTTCAGAAGATTCTGTGATGTCTCTCACTTATTAAACCCTCTTAAAACCCCATTGAATAAAGTTAAAACTGTATCACCATCAAGCTAAAAACATGGCTGTTTATCTGCAGTAACTGATAAGTTGACGGTTTGGAGATAACTGCCCGACAACTTTGATATGTTTCTTTCGTGTGGGGTGTTGAATTAGTCTGAGCAAAAGGGTGTTTGAAATGCTGATGACGGCTTAACGCTGCAATGCGTCTATTTGTTGACTGCTGCTGTGCAAATAAAGCACCATTAATTTCTGCTTTTGTGAGGGTGGACAGCCTTTTTCACAGCCTGCCGTGTCAGCCACCAGTCCTTTGTGGTGTTGAATAGCTGCTTTTAGATTAAACTGTCTCTGTTTTGAGTGTAAAGAACCAAATGCATGGTTGTGTGTGTGTGTGTGTGTGTGTATTTATCTTCCGCTAACTTCTGTGTGACCTCTGACCCTCTTTTGTGTGTGTGTGTTCGTCAGGGCGAGGATCAGTCACAGTGGGTCTGTAAAGTTGAGCATCTACATGACAGTCTACACAATCACCTACGTCATCCTCTTCATCTACGAGGCAGAGGTATAGTACTGAAAAGAATTTCCTTGATAAATATTCACTCACTCACTCACTCACTCACTCACACAAAAACCCAAAGACACTGGGTTTATTTATTATCACAATGGTTGTTGATTAATTTCAACTATATCAATTGACTGTTTCAGCACTTGTCAACACTCAACTCCATTCTCCACTTTCCTCACCAACAGCTAGATGGGCAACAATTATGCCACATTCATGTTTAGTTGGATTTTCTATAAATATGACCCGCCAACTGGGAAAAATTGCTGTCAGTCATAAATACAAATAGGAAGAAGTAGAAGTTTGTCGACACAATTGGGTAGCGAAAAATCTGTTATTTTCCACTAGCGCTGAATATTTAATTAGTATTCACTGGTTTCAGCTGCTCAAATGTGAAGAGTTGTTGATTTCTATTATATCATGTCTATTATTATATTATGTAAATTTGGACTGTTGCCTTGACAGAGCAAACAATATGAAGACTTCATCTTAGGTTTTGGGGAATTATGATGGGCATTTTTTCACTATTTTCTGACACGTCATAGACAAAATAATTATCAATGAAAATCTTTAGTGGCAGCCCTAATTTTCCCACACATAAAATCATCTGTACAGTAGTTACTAAAAGCAAAGTCTGCTGCAGTTTTGTTATTTTCATTTTAAATTCGGATCCCAACTAGTGAAACATGTGGACACTTGTAAGTGTGACTTTGTAAGTACTGCTCTCTTTGGCTTTTTTTAATGATTTCATAAAGATTTATGGAAAAGTTGGGCCCACAGATCAACGTAGGCTGTAATGGCTTTTTCTGTCAAATCACTCATTACATTGATAAATTGCTAATTATGAATATACATCAAGTTGATTGTTAAGGGGGAAAAATAATTTCCTTGATGAGTTACAAATTATGGATCCTGAGCGCAACAATCCGGCAACTCCCAACTACAAACACAACTAAAGAGGTTTGCAGTGCTTACTGCTGTACCTAAGATAATAAATCTTAGATCAATGACTGTTTCTTTAAGGTTTCCTGGGATTGGAAAGTTAGCCTTACTAATCAGCATACTGAAAGCTCTCCACTCATTAATTATACTGTGTCTTTGTGTTCTGTATGTGAAGACGGAAACAGATTTCACCAGCTATGATGTTGAGCATATGAGTGCATATGAATGATTAATTAATAACACACACAGGAGTGTTACAGTTGCATACATCTCTGCATACTCTGTCGGATGTAATGATGATACATTTAGGGACATTGGATTACAATCTTTGAATACAGTGTGGTAATGCCCCAGTGGGAATAGTGCAGTGGAAGTATACAGGCTATATTTAACACTGGAGCCTATAGCCATCTCTAACACTGCAATATGTAGATCTGAAGAAGTGTAATTTATCTGCCGCCTGCCCTCTTACATGGTCCCTGCTATTAAAGAGCTCAGAACTCAGGGGAGCTCCTGCTAAAAATACAGCAAACTAGGTTACAATTGGAACTGAAATGAAGACATGAAGTTGGGAATCTGACAGGCTCTGGTTGGATCCCAAGAAGCTCCACACCGAGCCGTCGTGTGTGTGTGTGTGTGTGTGTGTGTGTGTGTGTGTGTGTATGCATTATGTAGCAAGGGGGTAACCCTGTATGGCCAACGCTATCCAATCACTGGACTGTGAAATGCAATCTAGTTTCCGAAGATGCAAGCAGGCACACCACATACACACACAAACCTGTGCACCCACATGTCGACGACCTAGTTGTGGAGAGGAAGTGTCAATGTTAAAGACTCACACAGAATGCTACAAGCTGAGTTAGTGGCTTGGTCATCGCAGTGCATCAGCTGAACCATGAGCAATCCATCTTAGTAATTAGGGCACAGACTACAAAGTGTAGTCAAGCCAAAAGATGCTTCTTTTCTGCTTTGTGTAAAAGTTTAGCTTAGCTTGTTTAATGTGTGTCTTTGTTTTAGCTTAACTTCCCATGTTCCTGTGCCAGTTCTTTGACCCAGGTGAAGTGCTGTACGCCTACGACAGCCCTGCAGGCTACGGACTGATGGGCCTGCAGCTGCTGGCCTACGTGTGGTTCTGCTACGCCGTGCTGGTCTCTCTGAAACACTACCCTGAGAAACAGCCATTCTACGTCCCTTTCTTCACCACATACACACTATGGTGAGACCTGCGCAGCTTCCCCCACTCTGCCCTCACTGCGGATAATGGCACCTGAGCAAGAGATTGCAGGAGTAGGAAAATACACATTTCTCTGTTTGAGGTCTCTTCAATTTGAATAATTTATGCCGCTCTGTAAAAAAAGTGCACGAGATAGCTGATGCTTTAACGGTCCGGGAATGGAAAGTTGTTTATTTTACACTACCCTTCTACAACATTGTGTGCCCAATCTCTGTGCTCTGCTAACACTGTAGATAATTGTACTTGAGCGAATGATTGCTAGGGGAAAATATCTATTTTTACTCAGCTGATCAGGTCTCTTCTATTAGAATAATTTATGCTCCCACGTAGGTGTAGATAGTTTAATGCGTTGTACTGGAAAGTAGTGTTTTTCATTTACACAACACTGAGAAAAACCCTTCGACATGCTCTTCTTCTCTGTCCTTCACTCACTGTATAATAGCATGATCTTGAAATGAAGGGTAGATTACAAAGACTAATATTATCTCTGCATTTCTCTCTCATTGCTGCCACTATCTCCCGCCTCATTATCTTCGCCTCTCCTCCCATCTTGATCTTCCTCTGTGCTTTACATCTATTTGTTCTCTCTTTCTCTCGCCATCAAACTCTGTTCTCATCTTTTCTTTTAATGTGTTTCTCCACACCATTATCCTAAATCTACTCACTTGTCTTCCTCAGGTTTTTCGCAGTGCCAGTTATGGCTCTGATCGCCAACTTTGGGATTCCTCGTTGGGCCCGGGAGAAGATCGTTAACGGCATTCAGCTCGGCATCCACCTCTACGCTCACATCGTCTTCCTTGTTCGTACCACACACCCACACACTCGTGCAGACCCTTTCACTTCTACATAGTTCACATTATTCAGGAGTCATTATTTCCACTGTCAGTCATACATTATTCACTATCCTTGAGTCATATTTGCCTCATGCTGATTGTCTCCTCCACACATCATTATCTACCTCTTCCTCACCTTCGACACATTGTTCTTTACCAATGGGCCATACTGCTCACGCAAATTTTCCTTTTCATATA